>JADRCD010205685.1:0-17518 GCA_019843815.1 Montemys delectorum | reverse complement strand
AGAGGGATGTTCCTTACTGGCTTGCTTCCCCTGGCTTGCTCAGCCTGCTCTCTTATAGAACCCAAGACTTCCAGCCCAGGGATAGCACCACCCACAAGGGGCTCTACCCTCTTGATCACTGATTGAGAAAATGCCCCACAGCTGGGTCTCATGGAGGCACTTCCCCAACTGAAACTCCCTTCTCTATGATAACTCCAGCCTGTGTCAAGATGACACACAAAACCAGCCAGCACAATGCTCTAACATGTAATAAGGGCACATGCTCTACTATGTTCATAGCAGCCTTATTTATAATAGCCAGGGGCTGGAAAGAACCCAGATGTCCTTCAGCAGAGGAATGGATACAGACAATGTGGTACATTTACACAATGGTGTACTACTCAGTTATTAAAAATGATGAATTCATGAAATTCTTAGCCTAATGGATCAATCTGGAGGATATCATTCTGAGGGAGGTAACCCATGGTATGCACTCACTGACAAGTAGATACTAGCTCAAAAGCTCCAAATAACCAGGATACAATTCACAGACCAGGTGAAGCTCAATAAGAAGGAAGACCAAAGTATGGGTACTTCGGGGTCCTTCTTAGAAGGAGAACAAAATACTCTCAGGAGCAAATATGGAGATAGAGTGTAGAGCAGAGACTAAAGGAAAGGCCACCCAGAGACTGTCCCACATGGGGATTCATCCCATATACAGTTACCTAACCCAGACACTATTGTGGATGCCAAGAAGTGCATGCTCAAGGGAGCCTGATATGACTGTCTCCTGAAAGGCCCTGCCAGATCCTTTCAAATACAGAGGTGGAGGTTAGCAGCCAACCATTGGACTGAGCACAGGATCCCTAATAGAGGAGTTAGAGAAGGGACTGAAGGAATTGAAGGGGTTTGCAATCCCATAGGAAGAACAACAATATCAATCAACCAGATCCCCCAGAACTCCCAGGGACTAAGCCATCAAAAAAGGATTACACTTGGCTACAGCTGCATATGTAGCCAAGGATGACCTTGTCATGCTCCAATAGAAGGAGAGGTCCTTGGTCCTATGAAGGCTTGATAGATACCCCAGTGTAGGGAAATCAAGGGCAGGGAGAAGGAAGTGGGTGGGTAGAGAAACACGTTCATAGAAGCAGGAGGAGGGAGGATGTGATAGGGTTTTTCTGGGAAGGAGGGAACCGGGAAAGGGGATAACATTTGAAATGTAAATAAAGAAAATATCCAGTAAAAAAAAAGAAAAAAAATTTCAACCCCAAATTTATCCAGCCTACAAGAAATGCAGGGATTGGGAATAGAGTAGAGACTGAGGGAACTCCTAACTAATAACTGGCCCAACTTGAGACCCATCCCATGGGCAAGTGCCAATCCCTGACACTATTATGGTACTCTGTTATGCTTGCAGACATGAGTCTAGCATGGCTATCTTCTGAGAGGTTCCAACCACCAGGTGATTCAGATGGATGCTGACATCCATCATGAAACAGTGGATGGTACTTGGGGACTCTTATGGAAGAATATGAAGAATTTTAGGCCCTGAAAGGGATAGGAACTCCACAGGAAGGCCAACAGTGTCAACTAATGTAGACCCTTGGGGCTCTAAGATACAGCTTATCTTACAGACAAAGCTTTTAGAAAAAACAGATGCTTAAGGAAGGATTATTTATTACCATATCCTAGGCTAAACAACATATCCTAACTTCCTCAAGGTGTCTGTAGTCATATGCTATTTTCATCGACCCATTGTACTTGGAGTAAACAATATTTCTTGACTATGCAGAAGAGTTCTGTACTCAGCTGATAAATAAACAACAAGCAAATAGAAAAGGAAATTTTAACTCACACCCTATTCATGATGGGATAACATATATATGAACTACATGTTATAGATGGTGTGCATGTTGTTTACTGCCTATCCATGGAAAACTGGAAAACTAAGAGCATATGGTCTACAGTATTGCTTTACTCACCAAGAAAAGTAACTTTTCCACTGACTGTGGAATCTAGATACATAGTTGGGAGTGAAATGACATCTACATAAGCCTTGCTTATACTTCTATGTCTCTAGTAAAAGTTGAAACAAAATTAATGCCACCATGGATATTCTAGATAACCAATGTTAAGCTGCCTTCAGGAAACAGATGGTTAGAACTTTTAACCCGTGATACCTCACAGACAATTTGAGATCTGGATTTGACACAACTAAATTAGCTGCCAAGAAAAAGAATCTTTAGCTTTTGAGAGAAATAGGTGAAAAGGAAATAGCAGATACTAAGTGAAACAAGAAATATATATTTACATTTTTATGTTAATCTATTTTTCTCTTAACTTTCAATTTCATAATAAGACTTTCTTTCTTAAAGGAAGCTCCATGTCTGGGACTTGGTAGAAAGTAGAACTCCATTTTTCAACTGAGAAAACTTTATGGGAACAAATTTTCTTTCTGCAGTTTTTGGCAAGGATAGCACTGACATGTGATCAATGCTTAGTGGCTCCCATGGGGACAATGTATTTAGAGGAAGTGAGCCAGCAACATACAGTGGTTGCATCATTGGTGTCTTCTGAATACTTCCAGGAACTGTCTACAAAGAATAAAACTTTGGTCTCCTGGGAGGTGTGGATGGGGGTGGGGTGGCATTTATCTATGTGAGGTCAGGACAATTTCTTTTCCATTAAAACTTGATTCCTCTTTTTCTCAGACTTGATTTCCATACTGTTCAGTTCTAACAAATCTGGAGCCTAAAAACTTCTATGAACCCCTTCAAGATTAATAAGCTTTTTGTGAGTATCTCACAATAAGATGATTTTTCTTAGTGATACAACTCTCTTGCTCCTATACTTCAGTACTAATTCCAGTTTTTTGTTTAATTTTTATTTTCTAAGGCTGATTGTAGTGGTTCATTAATTGAGTCTCATACACTTTGTTTTTTTGTTTTAATAATCTTTTTTCTCTATTGCAATTTTAGAAGAACTTTAGGAAACATAAGAGATACATACATCTTACCAATATGTCATATTTTACATTGTATTTGGTATATATCATCATTTTTTTCTTTTTGTACTTCTGGGCTTGGTCTCAGGACCTCATATATGTTTGGCAGATGCTGGACTGCTGGTAGAAAATGCCAGCCCTGTGGTCTGTTTTCCATGGTTAGGAGAAGCAGAGGAGGACAATTAGGTTATGAACACATCCAGCAGCTAATGATAATGCTGAGATCTCATGCATCATTCCTGAAGCAGTCTGGACTGCACATTATGGGTACCAGCTGCACATACTTATTTAGTAGAAGGTGTCAGCATCAATGAGGCCACTTTTACAAAAGAGTTTGTTTGACTACTGTTAATGTCTGTTCCTGCTTTCATTTGTAACTTAGACATAGTCTAAGAAATCCAGCACAACATTTGACAAGAAAAGCATTTTCACTGGGTTTTTCTCCCTGCTAAAATACAATACAGATATTTGTCCTACTGACATTATAAAAAAATAAATGTTCTTTCATATGGTTCAAGTTTAATGTATGTGTACTAGCCCTTTCTCCTTACCTTATCCAAAGAATAGAGAACCTTCAATCACACAGGATCTGCAATTTAGTCATTTTCATGTGAAGAATAGAATGTAAGATTTTTTTTTTCCTTAATGCGGTTACCCTGGGTGAGTTTGTGGGCCTCCTCTGCCCCTAACTGTTGCTCTTTGGGACTCTACCTAAGGCACTGATCTTTCTATAGATGGTTTATAAGATTTAAAGGGAAAAGGCTTTAGTAAAATATAGAGACATTTCCTGCAGTCAAGGGATACAACTTTAAGCAGGAAGAAAGCAGGGCTGGGTAGAGGGTAAAAAAAGACCATGTCAGATTAAATTTCTAAGAAAAGCTACTTTTTGTTTTGAGAGC
Organism: Montemys delectorum; assembly: GCA_019843815.1. Taxonomy (NCBI): domain Eukaryota; kingdom Metazoa; phylum Chordata; class Mammalia; order Rodentia; family Muridae; genus Montemys; species Montemys delectorum. Next base: position 13,633 of record JADRCD010205685.1, on the reverse strand, counting down.
AGTAATGTCCCCTTGGTTTAAAGTTACCAGCTATCAAAACAAGCTGCAGTCCATAGCACATCAACTTCTTCCCACTGCAGGGAAGCATACTCCTGTGCAGTTGAGTCCAAATAAAAATATATTTACAGAGAAAGTTAGGCCTATGAAGGGCAGAAATCAGCAGAAACAATCTATGATTTTTAAAATTCAGGAGAAAAATCAAGGTTATATAATATACTGTCTATCCTAAGGACTAAGATGTCATCAGAAAACTGTACTATAAACAAATGAAATTTTAAAAAAAGACGCCCAAAAGATGAGGGTAATAGAAAGAAATAATTTATCACAGTACAATACAGAATCTCTCTATCATATGTGTTAACAGTTCACCAAGGCATCTTCATTCTGTACTTGGTATGAGGTTTGTGCAGGGAGTATTATTGTCTTGCAACAGGGCCAGGACAGGATCCAGCTTGAACATCTAAGTCATTTCACAAGGAAATGTGAAATTGTAGAACCATGTGCGTGGGCACTGGACTTGACCTGAGTCTCATTTATTAAACAAATATAGACTTGAATAGCTAAGCTAAGGATGTTAGCAGTGGCAAATGCCAAGCTATAGTGCTTAGATGAGGTGGGGTTGTAGCCCATCATAAATCTCCAAAAGCAGGCCTCTCCAACTCTCCTTTTGTAAATTTAATAATCTAACCAATCTAAATGAAACAAAGTGTGCTTGCTACGCAGTGTAGCTTCAGGTTGAAGCAATTACTTTCCTCTTTCAAAAACCTGTCCACCACTAAGTTCTTTCAGTCCAATACCTAAGATTATGCAAAATGTTTGTTCTCACTGAAAACAGATGGCAAGGAGCCTTGATATTTATGCAACCTCTTCTATTGTTCTACTTGTTGGCAGAATAGGTAAAGAAAGACATAGTTTGTGTAGTATGAAAGATGCCTTCTTGAAGAAGTGTAGACAGTAAAGCCCACATTTAAGCAACTAGAAAAACAAGAAAAATCTGAAAATAATTGGTAATCTATTTATACATGAAAAACTGGAAGATGACTTCTTATTGTATGGCATTCTAGACAGTATTCTAATTTTTTCATTAGCTTCTTGATAGGGAGGGGTTATTCTGGTTCTAGGCAGAAAGGAAATCATAAAAGGATTTTTAAATGTATGTTGTGGGCACACTTTAAGTCGAGTGCACTTTCTCAAACACATTGACTAGAAAGAGAAAGATCAGCACACAAGTTTCTCAGCACTTTTCACTCTTGATTTATTTTCTAATTTTGCTACTTATTATAAGGTAAAATTCCTGTGATCTAGCCATGGAGTTCTAATCAGTATTTGGATCAGGGACCTTGTGAGTCAAAATTTCCAACCATACAGACATTATGATCACATGAAATACCTTATTATATGATACCAATATCTTCAAAATGCTGTAGGCATTCATGCCAAGCAGTGATGTGACAACTGTGTTTCATTACATTGAATTTAACTTCCAAATCTGCCCTAGAGAAGACTGAAGTCTTATTCAGAATATACTTTACTGACAATGTGATAACCACTGTCATAAATAAAACTTCTGAAATAGAAAGGAAATATGTTCAAGTCATTAGGGTCTTTTAATATGGTAAAGGCTGAAGATATGAATACAGGTGCATGATCAGACAGAGTAGTCATTCAAAATGTCCCTTTTATAGTTAATGATTTAACTAGTTTCATGGCCTTGTGTCCTCACAAAATGTCATGTAAAATCTGGGGCCACATTTTCACAAGCAGTCACTTAGCTGGAAAGCTGGAGCACTTTTTGTGTATCTAACATTGTCTACTTATTAAGACTTTCAATAAAAAAATTTTACTGAATATTGCTATTACAGAAGAGGGGAAATGACTTGAGAGCTATGAAGGCTAGAATGGACAACTTTCACAAAACTGAACAATCCTCTGGTTTTTGTTATAATATAAAATAAAACAGCTAGAGGAAACCATAGATAACAAGAGAGCACTCCATTGTCTTGAGAAGAGCTATGGAGAGCTAGGTAGAGACTATTGTATTCCTAAGTGTTATTTTTATTAGATATTTTCTTTATTTACATTTCAATGTTATTACCTTTTCTGGTTTCCCCTCTGAAAAACCCCTATACCATTCTCCCTCCCCCTGCTCACCAACCCACCAACTCTTGCTTCCCTCCCCTGGCATACCCCTACACTAGGGCATCTAGCCTTCCCAGGATCAAGGGCTTCTCCTCCCATTTATGTCCAACAAAGCCATCCTCTGCTACAAATGTAGTTGGAGCCATGGATCCCTCCATGTGTACTTTTTGGTTAGTAGTTTAGTCTCTGGGAGCTCTGGGGTTACTGGTTGGTTCATATTGTTGTTCTTCCTCTGGAACTGAAAGCTCCTTCAGCTCCTTCAGTCCTTTCTCTAGCTTCTCCATTGGAGACCTTTTGCCCAGTCCAATGATTGGCTGAGAGCATTCTCCTCTGTATTTGTCAGGCCCTGGTAGAATCTCTCAAGAGACAGCTATATCAGGATCCTGTCAGCAACCACTTGTTAGCATCAACAATAGTGTCTGGGTTTGGTGACTAAATGTAGGATGGATCCCCAGATGGAGCAGTCTCTGGATGGTCTTTTCATCAGTCTCTGCTCCACACTTTGTCTCTGTAACTCCTCCCATGGGTATTTTGTTTCTCCTTCTAAGAAGGATCGAAGTATCTAAACTTTGGTCTTCCCTCTTCTTGAGCTTCATTTGATCCCTGAATTGTATCTTGGGTATTCCGAGCTTTTTGGCTAATATCTACTTATCAGTGAGTGTATACCACGTGTGTTCTTTTGTGATTGGGTTACCTCACTCAGGATGATATTTTCTAGTTCCATCCATTTGCCTATGAATTTCATGAAGTCATTGTTTTTAATAGCTGAGTAGCACTCCATTGTGTAGATGTACCACATTTTCTGTATCCATTTGTCTGTTGAGGAACATATGAGTTATTTCCAGCTTCTAGTTATTAAAAATATGGCTGCTATGAATATAGTGGAGCATGTGTCCTTATTACAAGTTGGAGCATCTTCTGAGTATATTCCCAAGAGTGGCAGAACTGGATTCTCAGGTAGTACTATGTCCAAATTTCTGAGGAACTGTCAAACTGATTTCCAGAGTGGTTGTAACAGTTTGCAATCCTACCAGCAGTGGGTAGGATTTCTTTGTTTAGCTCAGTACCCCATTTTTAATAGGGTTTTTTGGTTTTCTGGAGTCTACTGTCTTGAGTTCTTTATATATATTGGATATTAGCCCTCTATTGATCTGATAGGGATGGTAAAGATCTTTCCTAATCCATTGGTTGCTTTTTTGTCCTATTAACAGTATCCTTTGTCTTACAGAAGCTTTGCAATTCTATGTTGGTCCCATTTTTCAATTCTTGATCATAGAGCATAAGCCAATCCTGTTCTGTTTCAGAAATTTTCCTCTGTGCCCATGTGCTTGAGGCTCTTTCTCACTTTCTTTTCTATTAGTTTCAGTATATCCAGTATTATGTGGAATTCCTTGATCCACTTGGACTTGAGCTGGGAGAAAAGAATTGATCAATTTGCATTCTTCTGCATGCTAGCCACCAGTTGAACTAACACCATTTGATGAAAATGCTGTCTTTTTTCCTCTGGATGGTTTTAGTTCCTTTGTCAAAAATCAAGTGACCATATAAGTGTGGATTCATTTCTGGGTCTTCAATTCTATTCCATTGATCTTCCTGCCTGTCACTGTACCAATACCATGCAGTTTTTTTTTTTTTTATCACTATTGCTCTGTAGTATAGCTTGAGATCCTGGTTACTGATTCCCCCAGAAGTTCTTGGTTGTTGAGAATGGTTTTCCCTATCCTGTTTTTTTGTTTTTTGTTTTTTGTTTTGTTTTTTTGTTTTTTTTTTTTTTGTAATTCCAGATGAATTTGATAATTGCCCTTTCTAACTCTATGAAGAATTGAGTTGTAATTTTGATGGGGATTGCATTGAAACTGTAGATTGCTTTTGGCAAAACAGTCATTTTTATTACATTAATCATTCTGACCCATTAGCATGGGAGATCTTTCTATCTTCTGAGGTCTTCTTTGATTTCTTTTTTCAGAGACTTGAAGTTCTCTCATACAGATTTTTCACTTGTTTGGTTAGAGTCACACCAAGATGCTTTATATTGTTTGTGACTATTGTTAAGGGTGTCATTTCCCTAATTTTTTCTCAGCCTGTTTATCCTTTGAGTATAGGAAGGCTACTAATATGTTTGAGTTAGTTTTATATCTGGCCACTTTGCTGCAGTTGCTTATCAGCTGTAGGAGTTCTCTGGTGGAGATTTGGGGGTCCCTTAAGTATACTATCATATCATTTGTAAATAGTGATAGTTTGACTTCTTCTTTGTCAATTTGTATTTCTTGGACCTCCTTTTGTTGTCTAATTGCTCTAGCTATAACTTTACTATATTGAATAGATAGTAAGAGAGAAGACAGCCTTGTCTAGTCTCTGATTTTAGTGGGATTGCTTCAATTTTTCTCTCCATTTAGTTTGATGTTGGCTACTCGTTTGCTATATATTTCTTTTACTATGTTTAGGTATGAGCCTTGAATTCCTGATCTTTTCAAGATTTTTAACATGAAGGGATGTTGAATTTTATTCAATGCCTTTTCAGCATCTAATGAAATAATCATGTGTTTTTTTTCTTTGAGTTTGTTTATGAAAATTATTATTGATGGATTTCTGTGTATTGATTGAACCATCCCTACATCCCTGGGTTGCAGCCTACTTGATCATGGTGAATGATTGTTTTGATGTGTTTTTGGATTTGATTGACAAGAATTTTATTGAGTATTTTTGAAAAAGCCATCATACACATGGAAGCTGAATAATACTGTACTCAATGACAACTTAGTCAAGAAAGAAATAAAGGAAGAATTTAAAGGCTTTTTATAATTCAATGAAAATAAATGTACAACATACCCAAACTTATGGATACAATGAAAGCAATGTTAAGAGAAAAACTCATAGGTCTGAGTGCCCCCCAAAAGAAACTGGAGAGAGTATACACTAGCAGTTTAACAGCACACCTGAAAGCTCTAGAAGAAAAAGAAACAAATACACCCAAGGTGAGTAGATGGCCAGAAATAATCAAAATCAGGGCTGAAATCAATCAAGTAGAAACAAAAAGAACTAAGAATCAAGAAAACTAGTAGCTGTTTTTTTTTTTTTTTTTTTTTTTTTTTTTTTTTTGAGAAAAATCAACAGGATAGATAAACCCTTAGCCAGACTAACCAGTAGGCACACAGACAATATCAAAATTAATAAAATCAGAAATGAAAAGGAATATATAACAATGGAAACTATGGAAATTAAAAAAAATCATCAGATCCTACTACAAAAGCCTATACTCAACAGAACTGGAAAATCTGGGCGAAATGGGCAACTTTCTAGACAGATATCAAATACTAAAATTAAATCAGGAGCAGATAAACCATTTAAACAGTCCACTAACCACTATAGAAATAGAAACAATCATTAAAAATCTCCCAACCAAAAAAAGCCCAGAACCAGATAGTTTTAGTGCAGAATTCTATTAGAACTTCAAAGAAGACCTGATACTAATGCTCTTCAAACTGTTCCAGGAAATAGAAAGAAAAGAAACACTACCCAGTTTGTTCTATGAAGCCACGATGATGCTGATGCCAAAAGCCACACAAGGCCCAACAAAGAAAGAGAACTTCATACCAGTTTCCCTTAAGTGTCATGTTTTCAAGATGCAAACACAAAAGTAAAGTTTCCTTGGAAGATGAGATGAAAGAACTTTATCTTGGTTCCAAAGGCAAATGGAATCCACAAAAATTTAAAGAGAAGGGGAGATTAGGGAAAATACTTTAGTACAGAGGTGTTGTCTTTCCCAGTCCATCTCTCTCCATGAAGTATTCCCCACCATCAATTTTATTAAGATATACTTTGATCTGATACTGTAAGTTGGTACTCAGTTGAACCTCCTCAAAGAATCATAAATTCTCTCTGCCAGAAGAGTCATCATCTGAATGGGAAAACATTTGCAAAAGTTTTACTTAATATTACAAGAATGACTAATTTTAGACATGTTTTGAAGAAGAGTTTTGTTCCAAACATAGTTCCTAGAAATAGTGGGAAATTCTAGTGTGACAGCTGAAAACTTTCTTTGCTAGAACCAAACCAGAATGTTCTGGTATCACCAGCAAGTCCAAATTGCCCATTTTCAAGATTGGAAGGATATGGGTTTCTAAAGGGTGGATAATTCCCATATCATTGTACAGATGAGTTTAGCAGTGTTTACAGTAAAATTTCAGTCCCTAGAGGGTTTTTCCATCACCTTTGAATCCTTTCTTACTGGTTTCCCTTGTTTAGTAAAAGCATTTGTCATCTAAGTCTAAACAAGCTTAATTGAACATGTAGATCAATTGTATAATTGTGATCAGCATAAGACACTACATTTAGATTGGATATGTTAGGCATATAAAATGTGACAGTAAATTCAAAAGAAGATAAGGAAACTTATGTTGAAACCACTTAAACAATACTAGGAAATTCACTGAACAAAATATGAAAAAAACAACTCTATACCTTTTCCAATAACTGACTTAGATCAGTACCCTCATGTTTCTATTTCTTCATGTAATCAGTTGCCCTAACTAATTTGTAACTTCCTCCTATACCTGCAAGGGTTTGACTCTAAAGGTAACAAGTTCCTTCTTTTTCAATAAATAAACTATTAATAGTACAAGGTGACTTGTTTGAGTGTGAAATGAATATGTGCATTTGTGGGACCAAGGTCAGTATTAGCAGTCACGATAAGATAGATGTATGGATGTTGTATTCTGAACTTGAACTGAAAAGCTCCAGAATTATTATAAATATCTTATGGAACATCAAAGGTATTGCCATGGCAGATGTTAATACATGAATGAAGAAAAACTCAAGGTGTATTGACATATTGGGAAATAGTCCCAATGACAAAGTACAGAGTTTCTTTAGCAGAGGCTAGTAATTACTACAAACATCAAGTTATGGGTTGTCTTTGGGGTCTGGATAAACTGAATGTTTACATGGACATCACAGCACATAACTGTTTTTCTGTCTTTTTTGAAGCTTAGTGATCTGATCTGGAAAACTATAGAATCTTGGAAAAGAAAATGTTACTCTCTTATCTGTCAGTTTCTATATTAGATTTTATTAGCACCATGGGCTAATTAATTGCTTTGGGATCTTTACTTGTCCAAATGTACCACTGAGATGAGAGTCTGGAATTTTTTCACCTCATATTAGCTAAAATGTCTTTATTTTGCAGTTCAACCAAATATACCTTATTAAATAGAGAATAATCAGAGTCTATTTCCTGTGTCATATAGAAATAATAAGTTCTTTACTACCTACATGTTCTGTAAGTGTGGTTTGAGCTGAATTCTGAGAACAAGATGGACATGTTCTTCTGGAGCATACAGTTTTTGTCCTACTTTGTTGGGTGAGTGACTTTCATAATTTGTATTGTTGTGAATCTTTTGTATATTTTCCTGTCCTTCAATATATTGTAGTTCGCAAACATAATGTAATAATTATCAAACCTTTTTATTCCATTTAGGGAATATACTATGGCCAATGTGACACCACATGCTTAATTCCTCCTTGCTCATATCTATTAGTATATCAATTGACATAGTGTTGACTACTCTAAAGCATGTTAGTAAATAAGGCTAAAATGTAAGAATCATGGTTCCTATGAAAGAGAAGATAAGAGAGTAACCAGCCATGATGGAGGACAGAGGAACATGGCAATTGGCTTCTGAGGTGCTTGAAGAAAGCATGTTGAATCTACTAAACTCAGAATTTGAAATCTTCTTAAGATAAAAGTCTCTTATTGATTCTCTTATGACCTAACTTCTGCTCAGAAACTCTCCATTATTTTTATTCTACCCCAATTTCACTTGCAGAGAAGATAAGACAATTTTAGGAATTAGGCAATATAACGCTACTGCTCTTAGGTATAGCATATATACTTCTTAGAAGACCATGAAAATGTTATTCACTGTGCTTTTGTCTCTATCTCTCTGCTTCACTGTCTGTCTCTCTGTGTTTCTGTGTCTGTCTGTGTGACTGTCTGTCTTTCTCTGTCTCTGTTTGTATATTGTGTGTTGTATGTTGTGGTATGTATGTGTCCAAGTAAGTTTATATGTACTACATGCATGCAGGTGCCCATGGTGGTGAAGAGAGTGTTTGATCCTCTGGAACTGGAGTTACAAATGGTTGTGAGTTGACCAATGAGGGTGCTGACAACCAAACTCAGGTCCTCTAAAGATCAATGAGCATCCTTAAATGCTAAACCACAACTGTAGCCTGAGTTATGCTTTTCTAAACTTAGAGAATATTAAAAATACCTACAGTCCATCAAGGTTTTCATTGGGTTTCTATTTAGGCATGTTGCTGGAAACTTTTGATACCAAGAAACTGGACTATCTAAACACAATTTCAGGCTTAGAATTCATTATAAGTTTTTGCCTGGAGAAGACTTGTCTGTTTTTTAAAAGGATCCCTGGAGTCTTTCCTTTTTCATAGTTCATAGAAAACCATAATATAGCTGTGATCAGTATTTCCTTTACTTGCTGACTTTGAGCCTTTGTCAGTAAACTCTGAGTCCAGAGTCATAGGTGAAGTTACCAAAGATACCAGATAGCGAGTTTGACTGGATCAGGTCATATTAGTGCTGGCAAATATTTTACTTGAGCTTCACATCTTCCATCCTCACTGAAACTGCTTTCTGTTGTGTCTCATTTAGCTTGTCAGATGATCCAGTGTCAATTTGGGCCCTCTGTTAAAGTTCTTGGTCTCATGAATAGAAGATTTAAAAAGTGATTAAAACAGAGCTTAAAAGAAAATTTTATTGAAGTTTAAAAGAAAAAGTCCACCACAGACAGCTGCCTCTAGGAGAGAAGGAAAGGGGTATGATATTTAAGTCAGTATAGAAGTCACAGACACATGACAGACTGGCAGCCACATGGTGGGGAAGGAAGCTTTGCAGAAAGAATGAAGAAGCCCCAAATGTTGGAGAAATCCAAAATGTTAAGAAAAGCATGGTTAGAAAAGAGATGGGGATAGGGAGAAGTTATGCTCTTCTGGATAACTTGGAAGCAAAGGCAGACTCAAGAAGCTGGATAGATGCAGCTAAGTAAGCTGTACTTCCCTATGAGCAGGGATTCTGGAAAGGAAGGGTACAACATTTCATTAAAGGAAAGTTATTCTGCCTGTCTCTTTAGCCTGGCTGCAGGTAAGCCCTCTTCCCTAAGGGTGGTCCTTGGTAGGTGCTTGACCAGCCCATCTGTAATGTTAGATCTTGACCTAGGCTAGAAATTCTATTATCTTGATCAGAAACAGCTTTTATTAATGGGCTTTTGTTGTTATTCCAATAGTGTCTTTGGGCTTGTGGACTATGGGAAATTGTAACAGTGTCCCTCTTCAAAGGATTAGTAACTGTTTCTGTTTCTGAGTTTCTTCCTTTCCAACCATAGTATGAAATTATCATTGTTGTGTATGTAGCAAAGCCAAAATATGAAGATATACATTGTGTACTATGACTTAACTTCTAGCTTAGATTTCTTGTGCCATGCACTTTCCTTGCTCTCTTTGCACATGTGTAGAAACTTCCAGTCATAATAATGTACTGATCTGTTACTATATTTCTTTTTGTTTTGTTTTTGTTTGCTTGTTCTTGCTGTATAACCTAGACTGGCATCACGTTAGCCAGATGAATGGCTAGTATGTTATGAGGGCTTCTTGTCCCTGTCTCTTGTGAGCTGGTATTAAAGAAAGATATCATTACATTTTTCTCCTGATTGTGCATAATGTCCCAAGAAGGAAGGAGCATTTTATTGTGGACTGCTGCAATCTTATTCTCTAGCATAATGCCTGACACATGTAGGAGAATCTCAATCATTGAGCTGCAAGAAGGAAAGGAGTTTGAGTTTGATTTTACATAATGGTAGCACTTGATGAATGTTGAGTTCAAAACTGCTTTATCTTGGTGTAGAAGACCTTTTATCAAGGTAGATTTTTGAGGGATCTTGGTAGAATTCTAGTGATGTTAATGGTTCAGTGAGGAAATAACACCTGCTTTTTTTTTAGCATTTCTATATAGGTATTTTTAGTTTTCAAAAGCAACAAGGCCCTTCTGCCCATATGTATTGTTTGGTGAATGAGTGCTCACAGAAACAACTGTATTTGGATTATATCATTTCTCTTCCAGGCTTGTACATCCAAATGGAGCTAATTAAATGGAGTAGTAAATGGTTTTTAGGAAATTAAAATGGTAAACAAACAAACAAACAACGATAAAAATGCTTATCTCCTTAAGGTATTGAGTGGCTTTAGCTAAGTTAAAATGGACATCATAGCTGAAGATAATAGGTCATTCCAGTGTGGAGCTACCAGGTAAGGAAAATTGGCTGAGCTTCTAAGAGAGCAATGAGCACCCTTCACACTGTCTGCTACCAACAGGAGCCTTCTAGGGAATCCTTATATTGGAGAGGCAGGGAATGATAGATTTAAGGTGTGAAATCTGAAGCCAGGGCACAGGGTTTCAATGCTCATACTTGTCACAAACTTTGACAGTTTCAGGGAAAGTCATCTAAATTATCTGTGGAATTTCTTTATTCTCTTTAGCTGTAAGACAAGGGTATGGTCAGTAACACACACACACACACACACACACACACACAAACACACACACACATACACTATTTAAAGAATAAACTAGCTGACATGTAAAGCATGCTTCAGTGTTTGCTGGAATAAATGCCCAGTCATAGTCTTATTATGACCTGTACGGAACATGGAGATTGAACAGTAGCACAGACAAACATTAAGCAAATGAGACAAGTCTTGTTCCAAATATCATCCTTCTGTCTTAAGAAATGAGAAAAGAAAAGGGTATAAGCTAATTTGTACTTCTTAACTCTTTGCATAAGATAATAGTTGGACTCTATTTTGAATTTTAGTTTTATTAAGTTCATTTCATAGACATGAACATATTTACTGCTCCTAAATTGCCATAAGATTAAAAAACTAGCTTTTATAAAATTAGTTTTTAATATATATATGTTCAATGTACTTAATCTATTTTGAAGTGAGCATAATCAATTGATATAATGGCCTGTATCACTGATTCTTTTCTTCACATTTAGTAAATCATTACTAAGATTTAGATATCTGGAGTATAGAAATAGCTGGCATGATTCTTTATCTCAAATATGTCATGCAAGAGTAAAGAATGAATAGAAGATAAATAAAATGTGCCATGTAACATATGATAAGGAAGTTTGATATATTACATAAGGATGCTCATACACGAAGAGTGAGTAGTATATAAGCAACAATTCTGCTTGAACTAGTGATGGCCATGCAATCTGAACTAAGCTCACAGTAAGTCCATTCTAAGGACTGACAGTAAAAAGCTCACATTACATACCTGGCTTTTTCTAAGATCTGTCCATGAAGTGATTCCTATAGAAGAATTAAATTCCTACTGTAGAATTAAAGTGGTTATTATATATGTCTGAATGTGAAAATTCAAAACTGCATCTCAAACTATTCCTGGTATCTACTGTCATCTCTTTTGATGAATTGTGTCATGTACTGTTACCATTTGTATCTGAAAGCTCTTCCAGAGGTCAGTAGTAAGGACTTAGGTCCTAGTGTGATGATACTGGCAGGTGGTAGAACGTTAAAGAGAGAAGGTCCAGTGATAGGTCTCAGTCACTCAAAGTAATGATGGAACCTACATTTTCTCCCTTTGCCATTTTATCTTTCTGTATGATGTGAGAAGTTTCTTCATCTACATTCCTCAACTCTGATACTCTGCTAAAAAGCAATGAGAAAGTGCTCTTGGTGGAAATTTTTGAAACCATGAGTTAAAATAATTCTTTGGTCTTCTAAAGTTGATTATCTCAGGTATTTTGCTACAGTGATAGAAAGCTAACTATCACACATCCCAAATAGTGAATGTGTCTGGTTTGTCCAGCTTAAGAGATTCCAGACTGTGCTGGTTTGAATGTGCTTGGCCTATGGGAATTGGCTCTATTAGGAAGTGTGGCCTTTTTGGAGGAAGTATGTAACTGTGTAAGAAGACTTTGAAGTCTCCTAGTCTTCAATTTCTGCTCAGTGAAGATGAGATCCTCCTCTTGGTTGCCTGCAGAAGTCAGTCTCCTTCTGGATACCTTCACAGAAAGATGTAGAACTCCCAGCTTTTTCTGCAGTACTATGTCTGCCTGAATGCTGCCATGCTTTCTATGATGATAATGGACTGAACCTCTGACACTGTAAGCCACCTCCAATTGAATGTTTTCCTTAAGAGTTGCCTTGCTTATGATGTGTCTTAATAGCAATGAAACTCTAACTAAGGCACCTACCCAAGAGAAAAAACTTACTTCTAAATGTTGATTTAGATGTAGCTTGTCTGCTTGAAATTGTCATAAAGTTCATACTTTACCTGATAACCTTAAATTTCCTTCATGACTTAGACAAGCTTTAGGATGACACTTTCTTGTTCTTTCAACCCCTCTACTCCTCTTTCTTCTTGTCTGCCCCCTTCCAGCATATCCTCTTCCCTTTTCTGCTCACCTTTTCTCTTCTCCAATCCTCTTTTCTCATTTACTATTGTGATTTTTTTCACAAATAGAATGCTTATACATGAATGATAAAATATAATAATTTAAAACAATTCTATGACCCAATAGATTTAGAATATATAATTGAATGAAAATATATTTTTGACTTTACAGAGCCTTACATAAGCTAACATGTGATGTAAGTATTGTGTTATTTATAACCTAACTTAAGATCACTTTGTAACTCAACAGCATTTTTCAAGGAGATTGTTTTATGAGTCTTTTTTATGAGTTACTGTCCTTAATGAAAAAAAAAAGAGGCCTCAGAAGTCACAGGGGAATCACAGGGCAGCAGGGTCAGGATCCTCTCAGCTTCTGAGTGACAGAGCTGGATCAGGGACCATCTCTGCCCCATCCCTGCTAGTGGAGGGCCTGCCTCCAGGGCAGGATTCAGCCCAAGGACTCAGGTGAGATCCGCCATTTTCTCTATGGTGACTTTCTAAGGCAGGACCAGCCAGGAGCTACAGGCCTCAGGAGTCAAAGGGGAGTTGCAGGGTGGCAAGGACAGGACAAGCTCTAGTCAGAGACATCAAGAACACCTAACACCAGAGATAAAGAGATGGCAAAAGGCAAATGCAAGTATCCTACCAACAGAAACCAAGACTGCTTGGCTTCACCAGAACCTAGTACTCCCACCGCAGCAAGCCCTGGATATCCAAAAACACTGGAAAAGCAAGACTTGGATCTAAAAACATATCTCACAATGCTGATAGAGGAACTTAAGAAGGACATGAATAACTCCCTTAAAGAAATACAGGAGAACACAGATAAAGAGGTAAAAGCCCTTAAAGAGGAAACAAAAAAAAATCCCATAAAGAATTACAGGAGATCACAAGTAAACAAGTAGAAGCTCTTAACGAGCAAACCCAAAAATTCTTTAAGGAATTGCAGGAAAACACAAACAAACAGATGAAGGAATTGAGTAAAACCATTCAGGACCTAAA
>JADRCD010205684.1:0-11728 GCA_019843815.1 Montemys delectorum | reverse complement strand
CTTTCTTTCTTCATTCCTTTCTTTATTTCTTTTTTCTTTCTTTAAATAAGACTTCAAATACCTCCAGTGGAATTACCAAACTTTCAATCTGAAACAATTGAAATAATACCAACAAAAAACAAACAAACAAAAAAACTGTCACAAAATACAATAGCAGAAGTACTATATACAAACATCGATATCCAAGTGTGTTCTGTAGAAGTGGTACAATGCTTGGCCTCCTCAGGAGATCGTCTTACTTACTATCTTGCAAGTGTGACAAAGATTCTAATTTAGCAGATGTGAACCAACTACAGAGAAAGAGGTCACATTGCCAAGATCCAATGACTTATATAACAAGCACACATCCAATGGAATTAGAACTTCACTGTCTCCTTAAGTCTACAGTGTCTTTGCCATCGAGTACAGAGCAACAATCACAGCACTAAAAACCAAACAAATTCATTTCAGAAAGACTGGAGGCGTTTGAGTTTATTACCATCAAGTTCTGTTCAAGTGCTTCTTCGGCTTCCAATCAATCAAGACCGTCTCTTTAGCCTGTGTTGCAGAACGTGTGTGTTTGTGGGTTGCTATGACCCACATAAACGTTTAATTGAGGACTGCTTAGGAGAATTGTTCACTTAATTGCCAGAATACAACCTACATGTGTGCTGGGCTATGGTGAATATGGGTGAAGCTGGTAAAGTGAAAACAGGCAGAAGAATGAACGCAACCCCTGGACCCCTGGGCGGCAGCAGAGAGGGCAGGAAGTACTTGCCTTAAGGACCCCTTGGAACTGCATGGCATGCAAAGCTGTTGGGTTTTGCCCATTTCCTTTTGCTCCATGAAAGGAGGTTTCATTTCTAATTATGGGTGAGCTATTTTTGTCATATTCCCCTCCAGGGTCACACTGCCTCCTGTCCTGCACTTATTAATTTGGGAAACATTTTGGAAAATAGTGGAGATTAAGACTGATGTGTGCTATTTTAAACTCTACTCCAAAGAGAAGCTGAAATAAGCAAGTCAGGACATCCTTTGGTATGTTGACAGGCAGTGAATTGTAGCAAAATGGGAATTAAGCTCCAGGCCAAACTTAAGTCTTACAAAGCATCCCAGCTTTATAACCATTTCTGGGGCTGTGAAACCTGGTTCTGTTTACACAAGGCTATTTAGTTTCTAGAGGAATTCCATCTGAATGCCTCTAAATTACAATGCCAGTCAGTGAAGGGCTGACATGGCTTGCTTTATTTTTATAAAATCTGTTGAATTTTTCTTTTCCTATCCTGGTCTTCACTTTCTACCTAGGCCATAGTTAGGTATGCCATAGTGAGGCCACAGTTTTCCCTCACCTACACCATTCTGCAAGAACACATTACTCTATAAAAAAGCACTTGGACCATGTCAGTCACTCTTAAGAGTCTACATTGTACCTGTACTATCCATTAAGCCAAGGCCACACCCTTTAAAATAACATTCAATAGACCCTACACTTTATATTCAATTTGATCGTGAGTCTTCCTACTGCTGCTGATTCCAGATCCCCTCCTGCCCCACCCCTAAGATGTCCAGAGTTACCTATGCCTTGTTCTACATTATTCCTTATCCATATTCTGTGTTTTTCTTAATATCTGCTACAAATAACATCTCTGTAATGAACATCTTCCAAATAACTCTCTTTATTATTATTATTAAATACCTATTAATCCCACACTAGCATCCAGCATAGTACAGAAAACAAACATTTAATGTTCTTGTGTTATTGCCTTATAATGGTGCCCAATTTTCTATGTAAAGACATTAACATCTCAAGTCATCCAGTCGCAAGGTCTTAAAAGGAATGTGAAATTTTGGAATCTCATATTAATATGGACCTCTCAACACAGCATCATTTAATGTAGGAAATGTATAGTAATAAAGGCATACTGAAGTAGGAAAAGACCCTTCATAATAGAATGAAGAGTCATGGATCAGATGGAGTGCATATTGCAAAGTACGGTCTTGATTTTTGCTCTTACAAGCTACATAGTCTTTATCCAAATGATTCAACCTTTCCAAGACACAGATAATCATTTTTTAAACTCGGAGTAATAACAGAACCTGAAGTTATCCCAGGAATGGTAACAATTTATCTAAAACATTTCCCTTTTGAAAT
Source organism: Montemys delectorum (assembly GCA_019843815.1). Lineage (NCBI taxonomy): Eukaryota > Metazoa > Chordata > Mammalia > Rodentia > Muridae > Montemys > Montemys delectorum. The sequence goes on along the minus strand of JADRCD010205684.1, from coordinate 9,597 downwards.
ATGACATTCTTTTCTATTCATCTGCCCATCTATATCTATCTATCTATCTATCTATCTATCTATCTATCTATCTATCTATCTATCTATGTATCTATCTATAGATATATACATACACACACACACACACACATATATATATATATATATATATATATATATATATATATATACACAGAGAGAGAGAGAGAGGGGGAGAGAGCGAGAGAGTGAGCAAGACAGCAGAGCTTCATCAATTTTCTAAGAAGTAGTTTGTTTACTTGGCTGAGTTAGGAAGAGTAAAGAAGACGATTTAAAACAATTATAAAAAACAAGTTACGGGGCTGGTGTCCTGAGTGGACTTTGGGCGCAAGCTCTGCAGCCAGTTCCACAACACCCAGAGGAAGCTCCACTCCCAGGCGCTCTAACACTCTCAGGATCAGAGGTGAGGAGGACCCAACATCTGTTCCAACACCAGGAGTAAGTGGGACCTGCGGGACCAGGCACACAGGAACTCCACCAGCAGAGTGGCTCAGGATCTTTCCGGTCTCTCTGGGCTGGTGTCCTGAGCTGACCTTGGGCCCAGGCTCCGCAGCCAGTCCCACAACACCCAGAGGAAGCTGTTGCACTCCCAGGTGCTCTAACAAGCCTAAGGTCACAGGATCCCAGAATCACAGTATCACAGAAACAGCCTGACTCTGAGGAGTTCTGATACAACCAGGATCACAGGAAGGACTGACTCCAGTCAGATTTAGCAAGGGCAGGTAGCATTAGAGATAACCAGATGGTGCCGGGGGAGGGGGGCAAGCTTAAGAAAATAAACAATACAAACCAAGGTTACTTGGCATCATCAGAACCCAATTCTTCCACCATAGCCAGTACTGGACACACCATCACACCGGAAGTGCAAGATTCAGATCTAAAATCACTTATCATGATGATGATACAGGACCTTAAGAAAGACATAAATAGCACCCTCAAAGAAATACAGGAGAACACAGATAAAGAGCTAGAAGCTCTTAAAGAGGAAACACAAAAATCCCTTAAAGAACTACTGGAAAACACAATCAAACAGGTGAAGGAAATGAACAAAACCATCCAGAATTTAAAAATGGAAATAGAAACAATAAAGAAATCAGAAAGAGAGACAACCCTGGAGATACAAAACCTAGGAAAGAAATCAGGACTCATAGATGCAAGCATCACCAACAGAATACAAGTGATAGAAGAGAGAATCTCAGGGGCAGAAAACACCATAGAAAACATTGACACAACAGTCAAAGAAAATGCAAAAAACAAAAAGCTCCTAATCCACTACATCCAGGAAATCCAGGACGAAATGAGAAGATCAAACCTAAGGATAATAGGTATAGAAGAGAGTGAAGACCTCCAACTTAAAGGGCCAGGAAATATCTTCAACAAAATTATAGAAGAAAACTTCCCTAACCTAAAGAAAGAGATGCCTGTGAACATACAAGAAGCCTACAGAACTCCAAATAGACTGGACCAGAAAAGAAATTCCTCCCATCACATAATAATAAAATCACCAAATGCACTAACAAAGAAAGAATTTTAAAATCAGTAAAGGAAAAGAGGCAAGTAACATAAAGGCAGGCCTATCAGAATTACACCAGACTTCTCACCAGAGACTATGAAAGCTAGAAGATCATGGGCAGATGTCATACAGACCCTACAAGAACACAAATGCCAGCCCAGGCTACTATACCCAGCAAAACTCTCAATTACCACAGATGGAGAAAACAAGATATTCCATGAGAAAACAAAATTTACACAACATCTTTCCACAAATGCAGCCCTACAAAGGATAATAGATGGAAAACATCAACATAAGAAGCAAAACTACACCCTAGAAGAAGCAAGAAAGTAATCTTGCTTCTTCTACACAAATCTAATTTCACCTCTTACAACAAAAACAACAAGAAGTGAAAATTACCTTTTCTTAATATCTTAATATGAAAATTAATATTACCAACATATCCTAAGTGATTGAAATCCAAAAAGATAAGGAATTAGAAATTTGTTGATTGTCATCCAATGGTCTCTCTAATTTGGTAATTGGAGAAATAGGTCCAATATTTTACAATTGAGAGACATTGAAATACAACCTTATTACAATGAAATCCAATGTCTAAAAATTATTCTTATTTTGGGCTTGTACCACAGAAAGAGCCAAGATTTTAAACTCTACTAAATACAAAACAAACAAACATAAAGACTTTACATATTTATGTTCATTTAAGAAAATACTAGTAGTGATGAATTATTTTGAAATATACAGTTAATATGTTTGGAGTTATTTGAAATTTATACTGAGAAAAACTTATGTATTTGCAGTATTGCTATAGACAAGCATCTACATAACACTGTTAAATTGATTGTTTTGTATCAAACAACTTTTATAATACTTATTTTTATTGTGATATTTTATAAATTTTAAGAAATATGACAAAAAAGATATTGTAGGTATTGAAGTGGGGGTCTCTGGGTGGAGTTGGGGTAAAAAAAAGGGAAACAAGAATGTGATTTAATTCTATTTACTTAAAATATGTTTTTAAATGATAACAAATTCAGACAAATTGAAATCATATAACTTTTCTCATCATAATGCAATAAACGTTAAAAAAGAAAAAAAAACAAGTTACAATAAGAACATGAAGGTTTATTCACAAGGACCCATACTCACTGTATTTATAATATCTAAAACTGGAAATAAACTAGTCATCTGTTAATAGGCTAGTCAGTAAGGAAAACTATATTGTTTTTTTTTCTGTGTTATGTGACCTAGGGTTTCATAAAAATAAAAGTAATAAGAGGAGAATTGAGCTAAGCAGAGTATATTGCAAAAGTATCAGAGTGAGTAGAAGAAGGCAATGCTCATGAAACTCGACTGGACTGGTGTACCAATGATCATCCTGGGATGGCGTGAACATCCAGTGCAACTGTTGTTGTGGTGATCAAGTGGAAGCATGTGCCTGTTACAATTCACACATTAGAGGTATTATATATAACATAGTATATTTTATTGCATGCCATTTTCATTTTACTTTAAAGAGTTAATTTAAAAAATTCATCGACGAGATGGAGAGATGCTCAGTGGTTAAGGGCACTTGCTGCTCTTGCAGAGGACCAAAGTTTGGTTCCACCACTCACATCAGGCAGCATATAAATCACCTGTAATTTCAGGTCGGGGTAATTGGATACCCTCTTCCTAACTCTGTGGGTTCCTGATTTCATATACAAACACACACACATGAACATGCTTTAAAAAAATAAATATATCTTTTTCTATGTACTATATATTGTTTATAATTCATGATAAATATAAAATAGTGTGGCTCTTTGAGGATTTATTAAAACAATTTACTGTTTGTCCCTTCTGTACTGACTTCTTTTCTTTCCAATTGGAGCATCATCTCTGTTAATCTACTTCCCAATTAATATCTTCTGTATTCTGCCATTACTCTCCAAAGGTACTTATAGGTTTTTGTGGTTACTTCATGTTGTATAACATATAACTGAGGACCATGTGTTCACAGTAACAATTGATATATATATATATATATATATCATCTATCTATATATCTATATATCTATATATCTATATATCAATATAATATATTTTTAAATTTTTCTTATAATTTCGAGAAAAATATATATTTAAGATAAAGGAAGTTAAGCTACTTGGTTTGACAATATTCCCCACCAAAAAAAAACCCCAAAAAACCAAAACAAAATAAAAAACAAAAAACAAAAACCCAACCAAACAACAACAACAACAAAAAAAACAAAAACAAAGACTACCAAAAATTCTACTATAAGACATGAGAAATCTCTTTTGAAAGGTCAATCAGGCTAGTCCAAGTAACTCTACCAAACAATGTCAATGTAGCCTTTATGTGCCTTTCAAGGTTTGAGGGTGGGGTTATTGCTGAAGAGACCCCATACTTAGAATTCAAAACTTGGATGATTTGACTTAGACCTGACTTAAAAGTCTCTCTCCTGAATCTATCTTTCATGGTTCCAGAAAACACTATATAAGCTGCCAAGTGAGCAAAAACAATTAAAGTGCCCTATCCAGATTTAATACCTATTAACCACAACAATTACCAGCACAGCAATATATCTATAAAGGTACAGGTACATATTGGCGGCAGTCAATAGTTGACTAAACAGACCTTATGATCCATTGAACAGGAGGGAAACCATACCTGGTATTGGAAACATTGCTAGCTTCCCAGAGTTAATGAGGTCGTGGACATTAGAGGATAAAAACCTTTTGCTATCCTTTTGCTAGGCTAGTACAATTTAAATAGCATCTTATACTCACAGTGTAGCTACCAACCCTCATCAAAGAAGATTTCTTCCTACCGCAAATAGAGACTATCACAGGAAAACACAACTTAAGACAATGCAGAGAGCAAGGGATCCTGGGGAGCCCAGCCCCCAAAGCCACATCTACATCACAATCTTGAATCTATGGCTCAAGGAACATTATGAAAAAGGGGGACACAATATTGTATGCACTATAATACCAAGAAGTCTTGCGAGAAACAGACTTACCTAGAAATGGCTTTATAAATTAAACTGGAACAATAATCACTTCTGTGGACATGTTAATGTGGAAGGAGGAAGATTTTACAGGGTTCCCCAGATAAAGAATGGTAGGCAGCTAATGACTGCTGGGACTAGAATTAAACTCTTCCACAAATGAGCTCCTTTACTGGTTGTCTAATGTATAGTAGTTAGCTTTGAAATCAAAAACCCACATATGACAAAAATGGGCTCTGTAGGTTTTATATATATATATACATATATACATATATAAACACACATATACATATATATCTGTGTATATGTGTTTATGTTATATTGCAATTATAATCAGGAAAAAAGATATCAACTTGAGTAGGGACAGGAAGGCTTTAAAGAAGAATAGCTGTGAAAGACCACAAGGAGAAAAGAGAGAGGAGAAAGAGATGTAATGTTATTTCAATTAAAATCATAAACAACAAATAAATCATTAAAAGATTACATTTAAAATTAACAATAGTCTTCTCATAAATTGTAGATATGTGTTTAATTTAACAGTGGGGAAAAGAACAGCGTAAATTTCCCTTTGGGGGATTCATGGTGGGCATCAATCTATAAGGCGTCTGTGAGGTGGTGCAGAATGTAAAGCCAGGTAAAAATCTGTTGATGGGACTTTGTGATCAGATAGATGCAAAGGCCTAAATTACATGCATTACTATCTTCTGACTGATAAATTAATAACCCCATTTTTCAGAATTAGGAGTAAAACATATTTTAAAAAAGAGAATGATTAGTATCCCTGCAAAGCATTGGCATCTATTTTAGAACAGATTTAAGCAGATCTAATGTGACCCGCCCCCACACTGTACAATCTCCAGATCTAGACTCTCAAAAATCAGCACAAGCTGACAACTGTACAGCTTTGGCACTCTCCAATTATCCCCTTTCAGAGCCAGAACACACAAACACTTTCTTGCATTTAATTAAGTATTGCAATTCCCGATTATCTTTGATTAATGGAGAGCGATATAGCGTATAGCTAGAATTATGTGATTATTTCACAATTGATCTTTAATTATTCCATCTGATAATAATTTCACTAATTTTTCATAATGTTCTCATCTAGCTTCTTATAAGTGAGCTGTAACAATTAATAATTTTCATTAATTTTCCTTAAAACTGATTTGAAGTTTTAGATGGAACCCTTAACCTTCAAAAACTGTTTTTAAATTTTTAATTAAGTAGTAAACTGTACTATCATCGTATGGGGGATGAGCATGATTTCTTAAGAGGTCAGAATCTAAATAAACACTGAGATGATTCTGTGGTATACTTTGTGTTTATCACTCACCCGGTTCTCCCAATTCATTTGCAGTAGCTTGGCCATCCAGGTTAGAAAGGGGTTGAGTTCATGCTCTCCTGACAACTGTCTGCACCACTGAGCTGGGTTCTTTGGCTTTCTTAACTAAAGCCAAAGGAATGAGTCAAAGTAATGAGATGTAAATAGGAGCTTTTGCTGGGAGACAGGTAATGTGGTAAGGCCCGGGATGGTAGGAAGCCACTTTTAGCAATTGGTGTGACAGCAAAAAGGGAAGGCTAAGAATAGAATTTTTAGTCTTTCTCTTTCTGGTCAAACAGCTGAGACTAAGCAGGTTTAGTATGTGAGATCTCAAGGAAACCTAGAAATCTCATAGGTGCCATAGAAGAAAAGGATTTAATAAGTGAACCATGTAGGAAATACCCTGTGTACTGTTGTATTGAATCCCCCTTCCTCCATGACAGACCTTCAAAGAGAAAGTACTGTCAACAACATTTCCAAACAGTGGAAAGTATATCAGGGCATCAGGCTGCTAGTCAGAGCTAAGACTTCAACCTAAAGCTATCTGATCTAAGACCTGGTTTTACAAATTCTATAATAAATGAGATAATGTATTAATGACATTCAAAATCTTTCTTGAGTCCTAGTATATGTTCAATAAATAAATTTTTCTATTGTTTATTTGCTGATCTAAATCATTCTGTCATTCTTGGCTAGAATAATCTTGCTTAAAAAAACAAAATACAGAACAAAAACAACAACAACAACAAATAACCAATGGATTGTAACTATTTATGCTCTGATATGGCCTAGGCAGAGGACAATAAGGTGACCGTGACACTTGACTATGGAATATAATCTTCTAGTAGTTAGGCCTTTGGAAGACAGGACTGCTGGAGATCACGAGGGGGACACAGCAGGGCTAATGACTACTGATGAACTTCCACCCTTGTGCTGAAAGCTTCATGCTAATTATATGTAGAGGGCACGACTTCAAAGTTTCTGAAAAATATATTGCAATTAGTTAATGTTTCTAAACTCATGTATTGTTTCTGAGTAAATTTGACACTTAAAGAAAAGTATGTACCTTTCATCAAGGATATCAAGTGGGCTGGTCTCCCTGCTCTGTATTCATATAATCTGCAACACCCCCAAAGCCCTGTTCTCTTGGTTCTATTTGAGAAAAGCTGGTTCACAAAGAGATTGGATAGCTTGTTAAAGGTCATACAAGTTGGAAAAGGCAAAGTCAAAACTACCACTCTCTCCAGAATTCATTCCATACATACCAGAGCTGATCATTTACTTGGCCAGCAGTGTATTAGTTTACTAGGCATCAAAGTAATTAATACAACACTCCAGGGAACCAAATCTTAAAATTGGTAATTGTTGGAAAACAGAACTCTTCCTAAATGCATGGCATGTCTCTTGTCTTTCTTTAGGGTAAACCGGATCATCCTTTGCATTCACTTCATAGCATAATGGCCTTCATTCTCCTCATCAGTCATTATACCATTTCACAGGTAGAAGACCCAGCAAGTGGGAGGATAAATGAATCCCTGCACTAAGAATATATTTCTGTAGAGAACCCTTCTTTAGTAGTAACTGACTTCATTTAAAATATTTGTCATTTTTTTCTTTAAATCTTGAAAAGGATGTTTGCATATCAGACTTTCAGAAAGCTATAACAAGACAACTTTCTAAAAAATGGATTAACACATCAGAACTCAAAGTAGCAATATTCTAAGTCATGTCTTCCTCCTCTAGGGAATGACCTTGTTTCAGGGTATTCTCACATTCCTCTGAGCTGTCAAAGGCCCCCATGTGTGATATAATATTATTCTGCCAGTAATAACAAGAACATGAAGAGAAAGATATGGTCTGTCTGGTTCATTCACTACCAACTTCCACCCTGAGCTCTACTGGTGTGGACAGAGTATGTGATTCTAGATGATTTTAAAGAAAAGACATTTCAAATACTGCAGTTGCCAATGACCAGACATTAGTCACTCAGCTGGAGTACACATTCTAATTGCGACAAAAGATCCTGATAATTCAAGAAAGATTATGAATAAGAAACATTAACATTTGTCTTAACTATCTAGTAGTCCATCATTGTTCCAAACCTCTTTCTTTTAAAGTTATGTGATCAAACATTATTTTGATAGAATATTTCCATGTAAGATTCCGGTGGTACTGTAAAACTGCAAAATATTGTAAGACTGACATTTTTAACAAAATTAAAGCAAAAACAAAACAAAACAAAACAAAACAAAACAAAACAAAACACCCAAAAATAAAAACCAACCAAAACAAAACAAAACCATTTACTGGCATTGTTTCTGGCCCTATGTGTTGAAATCTTCCTGGGCCACACAGTGAATTTGCTTCACCATGCTCAGTTGATTCTCCCATCTCCAAAGGATGTCCCAACTATGAATTGCCCAGAAATGCATATTTGAACTCGCTCTGTTAAGTACTTGGTATATTAGAGAGCTGAGAGATAATGATAGTGCCCCATTAGTTATCATTTATTGAAATCTAAAATGAATGGAAGATTAAGAAAGGTGCAATTTGACTAGCTTAAAATAAAACGTATGCATTTAATCAGCCATTTAAAACTGTCCAACTGTTGGCTGTATTCAGAAGTCTTTGCTTTCAACTAACCATAAAATAGTCTTGTAGCTGTATGCCTTATTGATTGATATTTCCTAGCTGTGTTTAGTTTCCTATTCTGTCTCATTTGAAAGCTTTACAGTTAACCGGAATACAATGTTCATCAAATTACTGTTATTTACGCAGGCATTCCATTTCCTTTTCCTCCTTAACTGTTCTTTCCATTTTTTGTTACTCTTCATTTCCTCCCATTTTGTTATATATATCTTGCTTGAGTTGTTAAAATGTAAAATAGGAATTGATTTTCTTAGAGGCTGATTTTAATATTTCCCTTTATATTTGAACTATACACTTGGGGATTCATATTAAGCTACACTTTTATATACATTGTGAGTGATAACATGTGTGTTCTATACTCGCATGGTTGTGTCTTCCATTGTAGTAGAATGAATGACTTCATGTCATTCCCAATTAGGCACCCCCATCATCTGTCCTGATTAGTACAAAGTGGGATTAGTTGAAAATGATGATTCATGTGCTCAGAGGCTAAGGAAGAAAGCAGGACCTGGCCAGCCCTTTCATTAATGTCCCAGCACCTGCTCCTATGGCAGATCTGTTTAGTGATGGATGTGCTTTTAATATGGCATCCAGAGCCCTGGGGGCTATGGAGATTTAGGTGGCTTGTTAAAGAGCTGTCCTCTCTGTCCTGTCCTTCAGGCAAGAATTCTTCCCTACATGTCTATCTGGCAGGCTCTCTCATCTCTTCATGGTTGCTTCTACAAAGTATGGCACCTCTTCTTTATTGCTCTTTAGTCTCCCTTCTAAGCCTTTGCTCTGCTCCTCTCAGGAGTCTTAGCCTTTTGACCAAGCAGTCTGACTTTTGTAGCAACAGCAGCAGCAGCAGTAGCAACAGTAGCAACAGCGAGGGCAGCAGCTCACCCCAAAGCTTGCTTTGAGTCCGAGAAACATTTGTGTCCTACTCCTATTAGCTGGCTGCTTGGACTTAGAACTATAGGCTTGCTCAGTTGGGAGGCTATGTCCCACAGGTAGAGAGAACTCTGGCTAGTAATAGGATTCAGCCGTCACCTCATCACTTCAACACCACAGCTCTGAGGATCGTTGTCATCATCCAATGTAGA
>JADRCD010205683.1:0-19578 GCA_019843815.1 Montemys delectorum | reverse complement strand
GTGTGTGTGTGTGTGTGTGTGTGTGTGTGTGTGTGAAGCAGAACCAGTAAGGAACTGAATCATGAGCAATGTTGCTTTAACTGCTTAAACTCCACACTGTCTTTCGGTTGATCCTTCAATGTTGCTACCTTCTGCCTCTTACGCATACATGCTATGGCAGATATCCTAAGAAGTCAAAGGTCTCTTCCTAGAAAGAAAGATGGGGTGGAGGCAGTGGGGGGAGGGTGGCAGTGCCCAGCCTACAGCCATTAGGGAGGGATAGGCCAAGGCTATTTTCCTCCATAGCCAAAGAAGGAGAAAGAAGTTTCTGCTGAAACGTTAACTACAGAGAGCTTTTAAAAGGAGTGGGGATAATGACAGAGAGGAGAACAAAGCTGGCATTAGATAAGGACAATTACACAAACTAAGGGACTTGCTGCTTTAAAGTCATTAATTCCAGGTCAGTAGCTAAATTTTTCTTTTGTGTACTCAAACCAAAACAAACCTATTAATAAGGTTGCACCACAGGATCTTCCGGACTGGTGAGATGGGGAAACAAATTGTTATGTTTACATGTAGAGGACTAGAGCAAATGGTGAATGAATTAATGAATGGGAGGGGGAGGGATGCACAGGAGGAACCCAGAGGGCTCTCAAAACAGTGCCACTATTCAGTGTGACACTCTCTTGGAGGACATTGATCCAGACTTAAGAGAATGCACAAGAGCGACCCTCATGGAAGCCAGCGGGCAGCTCCAGGAATAGCTGCTGGTAGGATTTCTTGTTTTTTTTTTTTCTTCTTCTTCTTCTTTTCTTTTTTATCTTATATTTGGAGACAGGCTATCCCTAGGTAGCTCAGGCTGTCCTGGAAACTGTATGCAGCCCAAGCTAGCCCTGAATCCTTATGCTTGTATCTCTTATGTACTGCAACCTGGGCCCCCAAAGCCAGCTTGGAAGGTTCTGTTTGTATAGGAGATCCATGGAAGCTCTAATTTTCCAGTCAGTTTTCTGTGAGACCCAAAGCTGCTCTTAAAATGGTTTATTAAGAAAATAAATAAGCCAGTCAGTGGTGGTGCAAGCCTTTGACACCAGTGCTAGGAATGCAGAGTCAGGTAGAGTTAGAAGCCAGCCTCGCTTACAAATGGAGTTCCAGGACAGCCAGGGCTACACAGAGAAGCCATGTCTTGAAAAACAAGCAAACAAATAAACAAACACAAATTAAAAACTACAGTTGTTGCAAATCACAGAAACGTTTTTTTCCAGAAAAAAAAGATATGTGTGTGTGTGTGTGTGTGTGTGTGTGTGTGTGTAGGTGTAGGGGCAGGATAGCATGGGATTAGAAGTCTGTCTTTCCCCCCTATATGTCAGGTTTATGTATGCCTGGCTCAGCCTGAAACCTACACTGTGGTTCTTTTGCACACAAGCATCTTCCTTAAAATCAATTAGTAATGTGACCAAAAGGTAATTTTAATTCCAATAAACCAGGCCCCGTGTGCTGCACAGCTGTGGGTTGCTCTATTTCAGCCACATTTTCCAACAATTTATGAACTGTGTGTGTGTGTGTGTGTGTGTGTGTGTGTGTGTGTGTGTGTGTGTGTTGGGTGGGGGGAGGGGGGGCCAAGGATAGGGTCTCACTGGGTAGCCCAGGTTATCTTTAAACTTTCAGTCATTCTCCTGCCTCAGTTTACAGGTACTAGGATAATAGACAAGTCCTATCATGCCTGGTTTGGGTGTTCCTACTTTAATGAGCTTTGTCTGATCCAGCAGAGAACTGGAACCTCAGCTTGGACTCCAGCTGATTTCAAATTCCAGTTGAACTCAAGTTGATTGGGAACTTTCTTTAGCACATAGGAAGCCAGGATCCTTTAGGGACAGAACTTCCTCCCACCCACCCCACCTACCCCACCCCACCTTTTATGCCTACTTCTAGAACACAAATCCCGCTAGGCTGGGTCCCTGCGACCTAGTGGAGAGGCTGCAAGGGTGATCTAGCCTAAGCTAACCTTTTCTGCCTGTAACTTTTGAAAAGTACATTTAAAACTTAATAAGGCAATCTAAAGCCAGCCGATCTACCTATCCTCAGAATGCTGCTGTGTCCTGACCCCAGCTCTCTCCTTCAGATTATGTCAGTTTGTCAGTGCCTCAGAACCTTCCCGTAGTCCTTAACCTCCCTGGACTGCGCGATGACTCCCCCTGCAGCAGCCCCTATTTCAATGCATGGACCCCTCCTCAAAAGTCCCTTGCCAAGAGGACTGACTAAGGGCCTCCCTAAGAGGCTCCCAAAGGCCTTGTACACCTCCTTGTACGCCTCTTCCCAGAACTCTTCCTTCACTCGCTTTGTGCTTTTGAAACCACCTTGCTGCAGCTTTGCGTCAAGCTCCCCATTCCCCCTTCCTGCCCAGTCTTCAGAGTGTCCACTCTTGTCTCTTCCTATCATTTCTTATTAAACAAAATGACCTAGGCAAATGGCTTCAGTAATCATCTTAACTGGTGCACTTCTAAGTTAGTCCAGACTCCTCGGACCGAGCTAGGTAGCACCCCTCAGCAATACCTGAGACACATCTCAGCCTTGAGAAGGACTCCTGTCCTGTCTCTCTGGTTATGCCAGACTCTTTCCTTCAACTCTCAAAGCAGCCTCAAGTTCTGTGGCTGCTACTCCCAAGGACCCACTTCTCACCTTCTCTAGCATCCTAACCCTTTGCCCTGATCTGGGCAGCAGTGCAGCCCCCGGTTACATCTGAAGGAGACAGAACTTGTAACAAAACAAAACAACACACCCCCAAACAAACCCCAGAAAGGCAGCAAGTTGTCCCCACTCCCCCTGCTCCCATCCCTCCCCCACCTTCTGTGCTACCTGAGACCTGAAATCTCCATCCCAACCTTGGACAGGATCCTTGTCACCTGCCCTTGTCTTTCTCTCTCACCACTTCTGCTCAGTCTCTACGCTCCAGATCAGGATCCTTCTGTTCTGGAATATTCTGGACTGTTCTTGCTCTTTCTTTTCTAAGGCCCTTTGCTCATGTACTTCCCTCTGTTGACCATGTAGGTCTCTAGGTTCAAAATCTTTTTTCCTGCCTTTTCTCTGTCTGAACACTCAGAAGTAAAAACAAAGAGTATGTCATAAAAGTGTTATATGATAATGATACAATAACTAGTAAATATATTTAAACATCATTAATTAATACCAAACATCATTTATTATATATGGAGGAGGTGAACTGTGACACAGCTCCATGCATTGAGACCAAGCTGGTCTCAAAGCTGCTATGTAACTGAGAATGATTTTTAAGCTGATCCTCCCGCCTCCCCCTCCCTAGTGCTGGGATTACAAGCTGGGCAAACTCCTGGCTGAGATGTCATCCTTTATATGGAAAGGGAAAGGAGTGGAGGGGTGGTTCAGCCCAGTGAGTGAGCTCCAGGCCAAGAAGAATCCACCTCAAAGGAGGAGGTGGGTGGTGTCCCTGAAGATGACACCCTACAAACATACACATTTGGGGGGAGGGGCGGGGAGGAGAGGGAGGTTAAGGAGAGAAAGGTGACTCCCTACACTAGAAGAGAGCACAAGTTTCCACATACAAATCACCTTGAGAATACTGATTTTAATTCACGCAGTTGGGAACAATCAAAAGGACAGGTCCATGATCAAAACTCTTGGAGGTAAAGCAGGGTTCGTGTCAACATTACTGACATTCCAGAACATCTCGAATTGTTCTTCTCATCCTGACAGCAACCCAGACAAGGATTCAGCCCTTCCTGATCCTTTCTCCTCTAGGACAGTCCTTACTTAGGACTAGTACTGGCACATAGGAGGTACTGATTCCCCCGGGATTCTAAAGCACCAGGTATAGAATCCTTACTGCTCTACTCCCCAAACCCAAGTTATAGCACTGATCTACCTAAAACTGTAGAGGCTCCCTAAAGTCTCCCCAGTACTGCTGTGTGCCTACCCTTAGAGAACATCCTGCACGTTGGATGAAGTGAAAGTTCCTAATTGTTATCTCTGTGGGCTAGAGTTGAGGGAAGGATCGAGGAGAAATGAGGATTATGGAACGGAACAGGATGGAAAGGCAGTGTGGGGTCTAGAGAGACAAGAATAATCTGTAGAGAGAAGAGACACACATGAGGCTGGAGCCGTGGTGACCCCGGAGCACCCAGGTGGACCCAGGTCCACCTCCGTCCTGGCTTTCATTACCCACAGAGGGTTCAGCCTGCCAAGCAGACGCCCTCTCACCAAGACAGCAGTTACATAGCTGGTGGTTCATCTGGGCTGCATGTGATTTCTGCTATGCACAAAGAACCAAGGGAGGAGGAGCACCAGAATCAGGACGTATGTTATAGTGTACCTGACTTAAATGTCACCGTGCCGTCTTAACCCCTGGCCCAAGGAGGACAATGCTGTCCCAGGCACACAGGAAGTATACAACAAGGAACAGTACATTTTTCGGTGCGCGACTGGGAAATGCTTTTTATTCCTAATCTTCACAACCATTCAGGAACTTGTTTTTATATTTTCAGATGACGATATACCATTCAGGGGAAATCTTTTGTGCTTTCAGCTTGGGGAAGGAAAGCAGCAGAAAAATTGACTAATGTTAACTTATTCTATAAAATATTTTTCTACAAGTGCATCTGAGCTCTCGGTGTGTACTGGGCACGGGAAAGAGCAGTACTAATGGAGCAACGTTCCACAGAATGAACTTTACCTAAGAATAAATGACTGGGGTTTATGAATAGTCAAGCTTTCTATGGTACTAGGGATTGAAGTCGGAGCCTCGTGTACGCTAGGCAAAGACTTTATCACTAAGCCACATCCCCAAACCTCATTTTACTTTTTATTTTGAGATGAGGTTTCACTAAGTTGCCCAGGAGGTGAGTCTGAAGCCTGGGTGGGTTATGATCTTCCAGCCTCAGCCTCTTGAGTAGCTGAGGTGATAGGATTATACCAGCAGGCCTCCTCACCAACTTTTATTCTTTTATAGTCTATTCTACATATATCAAATTAAAAATAATTAGAAAATTTCAGCCACTGGTTCAAATACAGTAAGCCCAATGCTTGTAAAATGTATTATAAAAAAGACGCCCTCTCTGTCTCTTTCCCAACATAACTAGAAATAACAATAGATGTTATATTATAGAGTACACGAAATGTTTGGCATTAAAAGCCTGACCTAATATTGAAATTCATACCAGGGACAAACAAATCTGAGCTTTAGAAAACTATGTCCCTCCAAGTATTTGTTTTGACCTAATTTAAAAACATTTTATTTGCAGTTATTTTGGCAAGTCAGAATCATACGTTCTCAGGTCAGAAAGCAATTCCATGTGTCTCACTGGGCTGACACCATTTCTTCTAAACCTAGCCTGCTTGGTGGTCTTCTGAGGGACTGGCAGGGCAGGGTGGAGCTTAGCACAGGGTACCATCTCTCCTTCTCAAAAGCTAACCCCACAGTTCAACTACGAATCAACATTTGATCTATGCTGCTGGTCCTCCATGTACACCTCTCAGACGCATTCTTTCATGGGAATCAGAAAGAAAGGAGACGTTTCAGGGAAAAAGCACCTGAGAACAGAAAGATGTTCTTTCTAAAAGAGTGACTCATTGAGTGTTTCAAGTGTGCCATCCAGGGTGAGAGAGGCCAGAATGACGGCTATTGCCACAGCATTCTCAAGGTCAAGCAGGAGGACAGAGGCTTTGCCATCAGGAAGAAGACCAATTCCTGACCCTGGACAGACACTGGTCCTCATCCCAGATGGGCTTCTGTCTCCCTACCCAAACAGGAAGGTTAAGTTCTCAAGGAACTCAGCTAACGTGTTCCAGAGTTCACTGTCCTCTAATTAAAACCAGCATTAACTAGGAAGTAAATACTGACTGCAGAGATAGCTCGGGGGGGGGGGGGTTGCTTGCTGAGATCAGAGCTCCAGAATCTACACAAAGCTGGATACAAATACTTTACATCCCTAATCCCAGAGCTCCTAAGTGGAGATAGGAGGTGGGGACAGGAGCATTGCCCAAGCTCACAGACTAACCAGTCTTATTTACAGGATGCTGAACAACATGAGACCCTGTCTCAATGAAGGTGGATGGTGAGGACTGACCTCCGAGCTTGTCCTCTGACCTCCACTTGTGTACCATGTCATATATGCACCTGCACCCCCAACACACACTGTTTTTTTTTTGTTTTTTTGTTTTTGTTTTTTTATACATTTAGGAAACTCTACATTTTAATAAAACCCATGCTAACAGTGACCACCTTTATCTGGAAGAACAGTTGAAACCAGTCACAGTTTCACCTGCCAGCATCACATGGAGCCTTCCTGTGACAATGTCAACCTGAGTCTTCAGTCAGCATGCAAGCATGCTTTTGTAGGGGTGGGACCTAAGTGCTGGAGGAGACTGCATGTCGTAAGGCAGGTTTGGTGACTTTGGTTCTGTTTTGATGAGCAGACTTGTCAGTTTCAGGTTCTGCCTTTCCCACCGGGACGCTGAGTCCATGAAAAATGAGCCTTCTTCATAATTACTGAACGAACGAACAAGTGAGAAACCTAGTCCCAGGTTTGATACTCAACAACTACTTGCTAGAGCACATTATTTTGCATTCTTAGCCTACAAGCTTGTGGTGAGGATTATACACACATAATGCATAGTGAGTCTTTATGGAGTCTATATGTATATATACACACACACATATATATATATACACATATATATGTGTGTATACATATATACACACACATATATATAGATATAGATATATAGATATAGAGAGAGCCAGTTACTGTAGTCAATTGTAAGGATGGACTACTGGAGGAGAGGAGGTATATATGTATATACACATACATATATATATATTATACACACACACATACACACATACATACATACATAGGAAGCACCAGTGCACAGCAGCCTAATAATCTAACTAGAAGCGTCCTGCATGGGTTGACAGGGCTGGCATTAATCTCAAACAAGCTCCTATAAAGCAAATCAAGACCCAGAAGTGAAGTCCCATGACTTACGTCTACTTAGTACTTCCCACCAGGTAGGAAAGGGTGGTTGAGAAAATGACATCCTGCCTCTTGCTGTGAAGTTTGCAGGAAGGATGGCACCCACCATTCTATGCAATACACCAAAGACAGCCTCGTAGTCTTTGCTTGCTTGTTTGTTTTTAATTTGGGTGGGGTCGTTTGTGGCGTAATGACCACAAGAATATTCTTAAAACTATTACTGAAAAAAATTTACGAAAGTATAAAAGACCCTAGGTGGTGAAGTGTTTTTTTATTAATTTACTGAAACAAACGTAGACTGTGTTTCACTGGTATCAAGCAAACTGATGGGGAAATTATTGCTATAAGCTGCTGATAGTAACTAGGGAAAATATCAGCAAGACAGGACATGCCACTGAGCACCAGAATCACACTGCCAACACCCAGAAGTCATTTTAAATATAAACATTTTTATATAAATGATGAAGCCACCCCCACCATGATGAAACGACAAAGGCCAAAGCTTGGTCACATTGCTCTATGTTTGTGACTTGCTTGAGCTGGCACACTATAACATCTGTCTTTTTTTAATAACTTGATGGTTTTGGTCGTTTGATCGTTACCTTACTTGTAAGATAGATAGTTTTAGAGCTGCTTCCTGGAAATATTTCTATTCTGTCACTGGTGCCTATAAACACTTTGCTATGCTACTTCATGAATCCTTGATCTTACTGTTAATAGTATATTGAAAATCAGGAATATATGTCATGTAATCCTTCTATCCCTCCCTCTCAACTTGTCAGCCTCTGAACAACAGAATTTTCAAGCTATAATTTATTAAGCACTTAAATCAAGATTTTTATTTCTTATTACTGGGGATCAAACTCTGAGAATCAGGCATGCCAGAGAAACACTCTACATCACAGACCCACATCACCAACTTCACTGTGGGCTTAGATCAAGTTACACACCCCACTCAAGTGATCGGGTTTTCAAAGATTTCAGTTGCTTTGGTCAACTGTGCTCTGAAAGTACTCAAAGGAAAATTCTAGAAATAAACAATTTATAACTTCCAAATTACACATTGTTGTACATACTAAACATGTTGAGACCTTTCATATCTCTGTCTCTCTGTCTCTGTCTCTGTCTCTCTCTCTCTCACACACATACACCACACACACATACATACACACACACACACACACACACACACACACACACACACACACCGCTCCCCACCTGGGGTGTGGACCATCCCTTTGCCTGGCACCTGGACTGTGAGTACACTTCACAGTCTATCAGCCCACCAGATGTACTGTATGACATAGAACCCATACAGTAAGTCCCGTGTTCATGCCATTCACTTTATAAATACCTGAAACACAACAGCTACAATCCTGGGAATTCAGATAAGCTAAAGAGAAGTTGTAAATATGTCCTTTAAAAGGCGGAGGGAGGCTTTTGAGACTTTGGGTCTGGTTAACTTTTGTGTGTGATGTCACTATTTTCCAGATTTAAAAGTAGAATTGTTTTTAATTTAATAACAGAGAAGGAATCCACTGAGGCTGCTGAGCTCACCATAACGAGTCTTCTGGATGTTGCCATTGCTGCGGCATCTCACTCAGAAAAGAGATAACCAAGTGCCTGGCATATGCCTCCCTCTGTGGAGAGGGCACTAAAGGTGCATAAATGTGTAGGAAGACAATCGCTGTGGCGCTTACTAGGGGTCTAAGGATATGAGGGAAGCTGCTATGTTCCCAGAATCTGCTTTAATTGAGAACTGTCTGGCCACCCAGGTTATCTGTTTACATAACTTGAATTGTCCTGTCCCTTGGATGCTACAAGACTCAACAGGGAATCCCCAAAAGGTGTAACTCCTTCCTGCAAGGCTGCAGGCAGCTTCCCCTCTCCTTCCCTGTGCTTTCTTTTTACTCTGTCTTTTTCTTGTTTTCTTTTGGCCTCCCAAGTCCGCAGAGTGGCTTTTATTCCTTCTGTACTGTCATCACCAATGAAAGGTCTACATGCTGTGGTTGTCACTTCCTAGAGATAGATGTTCTTGCTCCAGAAACAAGTTGGGTGACTCCAAGAGGGCTGAGTCCTTTCACCAGCCTGTTCCTGCTGGGCAAGTTCTGCCTGCCAAGAGAAAGGCCTTAATGGGAGGGCCTATCCTCCATGCCAGGAGGCAAATCCTTGCCCATAAAGCACTGTAATACTATATTAAACATTTTCTATTTGTCAGGCACTTTACGGTCATTTTTATTGGTTCTTTTACTAGTTACAACCCTGCATCAGAATTGTGTTTATTATTATTTATTTAATTAAATGCTCTGAATGAGGTGACTGAGAAGGCCTGAAGTCCTCAACGGCTCAGCAGAGAACTGGCCTGGTCTCCATGAGTCTCAGAACCCCCAGTGAGGATCCCATGAGCATCCCACCACTACAGAAAAGGCTGAGGGGAGTGGGGCCTCTTCGTACAAAACCAGAAATCCCTCAGTTGACCTAAGGTGGTAGCTACTGGCCACTGACAGCTAAGTGTGAGCAAGACCACTTCATCCTAATTCATATAGCTTGTTCTCTACAATCTCTAAAATCTAATGGCTTTCAAAGACACGCCCAGCAGGTACTGATGCCCATCCTTTCCCTCCTGCACACCCTCCCTCTCCCCTTCCCCTCCCTTCCTCCATTATTTTTGGCACTAGAGACTAAACTCAGTTTCTCAGACATGCTGGGCATGTACTAGGCGAATACTCCACCACTGAGCTATAGGCAGTCTTTGCTTTCATTTTTCAACTTTTTATTTAGAGACAGGGTCTAACTAATTTCCCCAACGTAGCCCAGGGTAACCCAGTAGAGCTCAAGTTATCCCTTAGCTTTGTAATTCTCCTGCCTCAGCGTGGTTTTCCTCTTGCAGAATATCACAGGCTTATCAAGATGTATTATTTGGTTATTTATCTACCTCAAGGATACACATCTGTGTCTCAATGTCTATGTAACCTAGTACTTGACACTGGACAGTATCCAGTAACTCTCCCTATGAATGGAATCCCACAAACACTGCATAGAACACCTCAGAACCATTTCATCAGTTATGCAAACTGGTGACCCATGACCATGAAGAGATGAAAAAGAAGATGCTGTGTGCCAAAGAAGCCAGAACTTTAGTAGTTATAAAAGTAATAACTGGCTCTTAAGCGCTTGCTCTTACTCTCATCTCTCCCCCTCCTTCTCCCCCTCCCTTCTTCTCCCTTCTTTCCACGTGGCCATGGTTGGCCCCTCTCTCTCTCTCTCTCTCTCTCTCTCTCTCTGTCTCTCTGTTTTCTACAATAAAGCTCTAAAACCGTGAAAAAAAGTTATAGCTGGAATATAAACCATGCTGTGCTTCTGAATTCCTCTGCACAATCACACATACATTCAACGATACAAAATGTGGATTAAAACATGGTGAATATTTAGAGCAACTCATGTATTAGGAAATATGGCCTGTTTACTCTGAGTCGGACTTTCCATTCTAGTGTACACACAGGTTGAACATCCTTTACCTACATATCCAAACCAGGGTGGAAAATCCCACACCTTACTCTCATGTGCTGGGTCACAGTTGAAAGACTGGCATGACCCAGCCCCACAGAACCAGATCTAGGCTGAATGGATGAGGTACACATGGGCAGGAGTGAATTACATTTACAGATTCCAGTCCTATCTCTCAAGAGATCCTATTAGGTATATGAAAATACTCTAAAACTCACAAAATAAAAAAAAAAATCTGAAACTGGAAATATTTCTTTTTCCTAAACTCACTGGATCAGGAACACCTAATCTGCCCTAGGCTAATGTGTTATTTCTAAGAAAAGGCTTGATTTTTTTTTAAAACAAATATTTTATTTTTTCAAGTTTCTATATTCTATATAAACTTAAGAGTAAGTCTTTCAGTTTGGCCATTCCACCTTCGGTTCTGTTTCTTGGAGACTAACACAAACCATTTGCTCTCTGGGGTTCACTTGTGATCAGTCACGAGACAGAAGGTGCCTGTCCTCTGCAGTCTGCCTGGTTGTCATGTCCCAGAGACCCCTCGCAAGCACATCTACATTTTCTTCACCTACAAATCCTTCCAACACTAGCACATAGTGAGTGTGCTAGCTACTCTTGTGTCAATGTGACACAAGCTGGATCCAACTCCAGCACATAGTGAGTGTGCTGGCTGCTTATGTCAATGTGACACAAGCTGGCATCATCTGACAGGAGAGAACCTCAACTCAGAAAATGCCTCCATACAATCCAGCTGTAAAGCATTTTCTTAATTAATGATCAGTGGTTAAGTGTCCAGCCCATTGTGGGTGTTGCCATCCCAGGGTTGGTGGTTCTGAGTTCTGTAAGAAAGCAGGCCAAGCAAGCCATGAGGAGCAAGCCAGTTAGCAGCATCCCTCCATGGCCTCTGCATTAGCTCCTGCCTCCAGGTTCCTGCCTTGCTTGAGTTTAAGCCAAATAAACCTTTTTCTGCCCAACTTGCTTTTTGGTGATGGTGTTTTGTCACAGCAATAGAAACCCTAAGACAGTAAGTATTCAATGAACACATCTGTAAACTAATCCAGGTGTTCGAGATGTACTTTAGCTGGTAGGTGCTTGTCTAGTACGCATGATATCCTCAGTTCCATCTACAGCATCAAATAAAACTGGTGTGGTGGCTCTTGTCTGAAATCCTAGCATTTAGGAGGTAGAGCCAAGAGGATGGATACACAGCAAACTACAGGCTAACTTGGGCTACATAGGACCCTATCTTAAAATAATAAATCAACTTTTCAGAGATTTTCTGGATAAGAGTCTCCATCACCTTACTCCTTTTGGATAAGAACTCTCATCTCAGGAAATGATCACTAGGAAAACTAGGCAGTATCAGGATGGGGTTCATGACTCAACTCATCCCTAAGTTTTCTTTAAAAAGGCCACAGAGGCAGTAATAAAGGCTATCGCTGCTAAGCCTGAGGTCCTGAGTTTAATTACCAGAGGGTAGAAAGGGAGGACGGACTCCTACAAGGTGCCCTTTGACCTCTACATATGTGTTATGGCATGCACATTGGCACACATGCGCACGCGCACACACACATACACACACACACACATACTGTAAAAATCATTAAAACAACAACTGCCTAAGAAAGATTCCTGAAATGTCACCATCCACTAGTCCAAAAGCGTCTCCTGAGAGAGGTCACCAGTTCTATGAACGCCCACAATGACTGGACACTAGCTTGTGGGGAAGAGAGAACAACTCTACCATAACCAGCTTTCCAAGGTTCCTGTCAGACTTTTATTTTAGTCTGTTTCCACAGTAACATTTTTTTGAATTGCTATCTCAATCCACTTAAAAATAAATACTGTCCCCTTTTTCTCCCTTCTCTCTCTCTCCCTCTTTCCTTTTATCCACCCTCTGTCCCTCCTTCCCTCAGTCTCCTAAATGCATTTACACACACATCTTTGTTCAAGACAGAATAAAATGCCTAAAATTCTAAAACATATTAAGATAAGTTTTATCAGAAAGGATGCTAAAAACCAGAAGTCAATATTCTAGATGAGCTATCTCAATAATACAACTTAATTCCCAAAAGTCCACAATACTATCCTACGAGAATGGCATTGGCTGAGTACCACCAACTTTTGAAGGGCAAAGTGAAGGCAATAAATCCATGCACGGTCATATCAATCATTTCTATTTTATAAGCACACTTGGTCACACTAAAAACAAGTCTCAAGAGGTCATGAATTGCTTGGCAGCATTCCATCAGAGTTCCAATCCCCCTGACCATGGAATCTATTCACCAGAGTCTATGCCCCTGATCGTGGAGTCTATCCCCCTGATCGTGGAGTCTATCCCGCTGATAGTGGAGTCTATCCCCCTGATCGTGGAGTCTATCCCCCTGATCGTGGAGTCTATCCCGCTGATCGTGGAGTCTATCCCCCTGATCGTGGAGTCTATCCCGCTGATCGTGGTGGAGTCTATCCCGCTGATCGTGGAGTCTATCCCCTGATCGTGGAGTCTATCCCCCTGATCGTGGAGTCTATCCCCTGATCGTGGAGTCTATCCCCCTGATCGTGGAGTCTATCCCGCTGATCGTGGAGTCTATCCCCCGATCGTGGAGTCTGTCTCGCTGATCATGGAGTCTATCCCGCTGATCGTGGAGTTTATCCCCCTGATCGTGGAGTCTGTCTCGCTGATCGTGGAGTCTATCCCCCTGATCGTGGTGGAGTCTATCCCCCTGGTTGTGGAGTCTATTCAGAATATCACTGGCACACCTCCACATCCAATGCAGCTTGTCTTCATTACTATTTCATCCAATGCAGAATTTGGCTTAAATTCTAATTTTCAATGAGAAAACTGTTGTCCATTTATGCATTTGAGAAATGCAAACAATCTAACATGAAATCTAGAGCTATAGAAACTCTATTCTGGAGCACTGAAATGAGAAGCCTTATAAAAATGATTGCTAGAACAATTTTTGTTTTAAGAGCAACACGGGGCTGCTACGACAACTTAGTGGGTAAAAGCATTTGTTACCAAGCACAGCAATGAGAGTTCTGTCCTCCAACCCACAGGGTAGAAGGAAAGAACAGATTCCTTTAAGTTATCCTCACACACACACACACACACACACATACACACACACACACACACACACACACACACACACGTACAATTTTTAAAGACTCTCAGTATGATCAGCTGCTGACCTCCAAGCCATCCCAGATAAAATTTTATTTCTTATAAAAGCTGTTGGTTTTGTCTAAGCCCCTGTTGCTGAATCATTGGAGTTTGGGCAGCAGTAACATCCATCCGTGGGTTCTCTGACTCCCTTCAGCCTGAAGAAGCCCAGAGTTCCCGTAAAGAGAAATAGGAAAGGCCAGCAGAGTGATCCCAGGAGTTCCAGAGTGAATTCCTCCTGAGGAGTCTGGGGATCAGGCCTGCTCACAGATGGGCTCTGTGAGGTAACTGTGAGAGCAGAGGTCAAAGAGGCCCAGAGCCCACATATGCAACAAAATTCATCATCTGTCAGGAGGCCGGTGATCTCCAGTGTTCCCCAGTCCACAGAGAAGAAATTACAGCGGTCCCTGATCAGCCCCTGGAACACTAAAGACTGACATAGGGCTTGACTCAAAAATTGCAATTTTCCCTACATGCAATATCTTTGCTTACAAAATGACAGTAACTACTTCTAGAATGGCTATGTCTTGAGAATCAATCTTTCCTCCTTTCTTCCCCACCCCCCTTTTTGGTGTTTCATTCTGTATTTTGAAACAATATCTCATGTACTCCGGACTGGCCTTGAACTCATTATGTAGCTGAGGATGACCTTGAACCCTGATCTTCTTACCTCCATCTCCCAACCACTGGGTTTGTAAAGCATGTGCCATCAACACCTGGCTGATTTTGTGCTTGCAGTTGAACCCAGGGCTTCATATATGGCTAAGCAAGCATTCTACCAACTGAGCCACATCCCTAACCTAATGAAGAACTCTCAAACAGTAACTAATTTAACCCTGATGGGCATCCCACTTGCCTGAGGAGGGAGGTGACCACAGAGAGTTGGAGGCAGAACTGATTTAGGAGCCCAACTCTGGGGACTGGCTGGTCCTACTCCATGATTTGGTTTCTCAAAAGCTTGTTCCAGTCCCCAGATCCAGCAAAGGCTGAGGCTCCCAGAGGCTTTGAAAGAGTACCAAGCACAGGAAACAATGTTTGTATTCCCTACATTTGTAGATGGTTATTTTTCAATGTTGTGTAAAAACAAGCTGGCAGTGAAAGTCCCTAAGGGGGGGGGGGGGAATGGGATCTGATGCCCCATGGTCTTTACTTTCAGACTACTTGAAAAGTTGATAAGAAACTTGGTACCAATAGATCATGTACTTAAACCCATGAGTTCAAATCCCAGCTTAGTTTCCTGACAGTTATCAAGTAAGTTAGTCAACATCTACTAGCCTTGACTCTGAAGTAACTTGTAAAGAAGGGCCATAACTCTGTGAGACTCAGGTGAGAGACTGTCCCCATCCCTACCAGGTTCATCAGTTAAAGGCTTTCTCTCCAGATGCTAGCACAGTTTTGAGAGGTGCTGGGACTTTAGGAGGTAGGGCTGAGCTTGTAAGTCACTAGGAAAATGGCCTTATCCAGCCCCTTCCTATCTGTTTTCTCTCGTTTCCCAGCTGCTGTGAGGTAAGCAACTATTCTCCATGGCATGCACCTCACAGCAAGGTGCTCTGCATACTATGGAGACCATAGACTGACACCATGGGCCACAGTAAGTCCTTCTCCCTTGATTTTCTCAGGCATTTTGTCAGCCTTACCCCCAAAGCTTGACCAATATACTGCATTTCCAACAAGCACCTGAATGATGTACACGTTCAGGTTCATGGAGCCCTTGAAAGCCTCCAGTGAGCCCTGGTCATTACTCACTGCTCAGTGAGGGGTCATGAGAGCGCATACCAGGACAGGGCAACAAAAGTCTCTGCAGCCCACAGCCCAGTGAAAGAAGAACCCAGCACTTCCGTCCTCCCTCCTGCCTCGATCGGGTTGGCTAATCTTCTCTATGACCTATGACAGCTGGGAACATGGAAATAGTTCACATGCCTACATGACAGCCCTTAAAACCACATGTCCAAAACAGGAACAAGCAAAGGCTTATAAAAGGAGCTTGTCCTGAGTAAATACCTCACAGACTACAACACAATTTAAGATTGTTCTTTTAAAATATCAAATGCAAGACTGGGTATGGTGATGCACTCAGGAAACTGAGGCAGGAGGATAGCCACAAGTTTGAGGCTACTTCAGGCTACACAGTAAGGAGTTTCAGCCAGCTTGCAATTATACATAGTGAAACCCTATCACAAACACACACACACACACACACACACACACACACACAGGCACACACACACAGGCACAATACATGCACACATGCACAAGCACACCACAAACAATTAAGTTTATTTGTGTCTATGTGTGTAAAGATTATAATCATTTTTATAAAAGAATAAGGTAGACAAATCTACAGGTAATAACAAGATTTTAACATAAACAAGATTTTAAATGTTTATTATATTTAATAAGCTAATATATAAATATATTATATACTTCTTAATGTAGCCTCCTACCTGGGTACAGAGTGGACGGCTCCAAAGGGAACTGTGTTACCAATAGTCATTCTCTTTCCTTGTGTCCAGAAAGAACCAAATGGAAGACATTGAGTTAACTGCATTAACTTTGACTTCAGGCATGAAGTAAAACTAGAAACTGACAGTTACAAGCTTCTCAATGCCCTGACATCTTGATTTGGTAACTGAATGTCTCATGAGGGAAGTGACACCCTGGTCAGGCCTCTACATCCTTTGCCCAGCCCCTCTCCTCTCCCCAGGGGCCTGCCCCCACATGCTATCTTAAATCTGTTAGCCCCTTCCTCTGGCACATTCTTGCTCCTTCCTCTCAGACCCAATCAAAACAGGTCTTCCAGGGTTCACTGCCAGCCATGGGAAAGCCATGATGCTGGGTGGGGATGAGGGATGCTCCCAGACAAGGTTTGCCCTGCAAATTTTACCAACAGCACTGTCTCTGCTTCCTATTCTGGGGAGGGGTAGGGGCCAAGGGAGGAGGAATTTTAGCCTGCACTACCTTTTCTCTTTTAAGAACACGGCAGTGCTCTCAGTTCTTGGGGTGTCCCTAGAGGGTTCACCATTGGAGACTGATACTATCCTCATTCTGCCAGTGCCTGGGAAGTTGGGGGGGGGGGGGCGGTGGGGGGGGGGGGGGGGGAATTAAAAAAAAAAACAACCAACGTCACTTCCTTCCAAATGGCAGGAGCTCAAATTACACACCTTAGAATGTAGAGGGTCTCCAGAAAAGACTTCCTGGGACGAACACTGTGGAAAGCCCTGAGCAAGCACAGAAGGACGCCTTTAAGCAAGCAGTTCATGGGGTTAATCAAAGCTCCCATCCTCTGGCTTCACAGCACTGTATAACAGTTCCTACTTTTATAATTAAAACAGAAAGGCTTATCTAAGCGATGAGATGATGTAAGACAAAAATGTCACTTAACTCACTTTTAAATACAAATGAATCTCTCTCAGATTCATTTGGAAAGGCAGCTTGACAAAGTGTGGATCAGAGGGACCAGAATTACTTTAACTTCTCTTTAAGAGACTCGCAAGGAGTTTGGCCTCCTGTAGCTCACTGTAGCAAGCTTTCTTACCCAGTCTACAGTCATGGGCATGAGCAGCTCCAGCCTTAGATCCATGTTCAGCCTCAGTCACAGCCTTTGCTGTAGCAAGGCATCTCACAAGGCTTTATTGCTCATTGATTTACAGACCACACAGAAACCACTCCACACCACACAGCCTGTCCTCTCTGGAAAGTGGGAAAGAGGGCGCCAAGAGAGAGCTATAAGCATGAAAACCCAAAGAAGTTCAAGAAGACAGGCAGGAAGAGTTCGCCTGTATCCACTGTGTTTGTGACTACGCAGAGAACTGCCTTGATTCCCTATCCCCTGCAAATCGGCACACAGGGGAGGGTCTAGACCCTGTTCCTCTTTGTAGCACACAGCAAGACACTTAATTATGGCTGAACTGAATTCAGCATAATAGAACATAAAACTGTTACATAAAACTGGGCCATGTCAGGCTTTGGGGATTGCTCACTGAAGTGTTTGCCATGAGCATGCGGATCTGAGTACAGAGCCAGGGAAAAGCCAGGCCAGGGACAGGTGTGTCTGCATCAGCACAAGAGGGTCCCTGTGTGTCACTGGCCGGCCAGCTAGACAAATCAATGACTCCACCTTCAGTGCGAGACCTGACTTCAAAATTAAGGTGGAAAGCAAACAAGGAAGACAAAGT
The DNA here is from genome assembly GCA_019843815.1 of Montemys delectorum. Lineage (NCBI taxonomy): Eukaryota > Metazoa > Chordata > Mammalia > Rodentia > Muridae > Montemys > Montemys delectorum. The sequence continues at coordinate 1,747 of JADRCD010205683.1, read as the reverse complement.
CCTAGACATACATATACACACACACACACACACACACACACACTCACACACATACACACACTCACACACATACACACACTCACACACACATATATACACATATATATACACACATACACTCACACACACATACACACACATACTCATAAACATGCATATGCGCATACACATGCACACACAGATACTGACACACAGACTCACATCCTGTCACATATACACAAACACAGACACGATTCACACAAAGACATACACAAACATCCTGACATACACAAAAACAGATACCATCACACACATTTACACCCACTCACACACACACACACACACACACACACACACACAAATGGTGGGTTCCTTCAAAGTTTCAAATTCTAAAACTGTAGCTTTGTTTGTTTTTTGTTTTTTACTTTAATTTATTAAGATCAATATTCCTATATTCCTTCTGGAACAATAAGTTCAATTACACCATTCCTTATGTAGTACATACTCCAAAGGAGTCTTTTAACCATTACCTCACCAGTGAGCCATGAGTGGAGAGAGGTCATGTAGCTTCTAGGAAGAAGTCTGGCTCAGAGCCAGAGCGTTAGCTTACATGCCGGTTTCTAGAACCTGTAGTGTGGACAATTACCCAGCAACTCTCACATAGGTGCTTTTGAAACGGCACCAAAAGAGAGAACCAAGAACTTCAGAGCTGGAGTGGGCTTTCTCACTGGCCAGTGCTGTCTCAAGAACCCCAAGTCATCTCCAGTCCAACCAGGAGTACTGAAAAAGAGCTGCTCAGGCTAACGGTGTAGCTCAGTTGGCAGGGTGAGTGCCTCAAATGCCTGGAGCTGTGGCTTCCATCCCTAGCGCCATACAAACCTGGTGCAGTGGTGTAATTCCAACACACGAGGATCAGCAGGTTCAAGTTTACCCTTGACCAAACAATGAGTTCAAGACCAGCCTGGGCTACATGAGGCCTGTCTCAGAAAACCAAAAGGAATTAGGGGGGGCGGGGGAGGGACTCTCTACAGAATCTACTTTTTTAAATAACAAGTGGGTGTCTTTAGGGGGATCTGATTTCAAATCAAAGTGACACAAAGATTTGAATTTTACATCAGGGCTATCCAACCTGTGGCCCAGAATAGCTATGAACCCAATCCAGTATAAACGTACTTAAAATGTTATGAGATTTGGGGACTGGGATGGTTAACTATGAGCTTCGTGGATGACCACTGGACTCAGAGGAGCTCAACGGTTGGATACTCCAGTTTTACATAGGAGTGTCTTTTTCCTTTTCTTTTCTTTTTCTCTTCATTTCCTGCTTTATCTATCTGCTTTAATGAACAGTGAACTAGGCTTTGGTATTGATTTATATAAATTTGAAATAATAAATCCTGGGTGTGGTGGTGTGTCCCTGAATTTTAGCTGCCTAAATGGCTAAGGCAGGAAAATGGACACAGTGTGACCCTATTTATGTAACACAGTGAGACCCTATTTTACCAAAAGTAATGAAAACTAAATAATAATAATAATAATAATAATAATAATAATATCCCCTAGTACTGATAGTAATAGTAATATGTAAGACTCCATAAGGAAAACTATAAACGCAGCTCGCTCTCCTCCGACAACAGCTGCAAACCATTGACTGAATCAGCCAGGAGTAATGGCTAATACCACTCAAGAGACAGAAAAAAGGAGGCTTAGGAGTAGAAGGCTAGCCTGAGCTACATGAGGCCCTTATAGCTCCTCCCTCCGCCCCCCCCCC
>JADRCD010205682.1:4186-34723 GCA_019843815.1 Montemys delectorum | reverse complement strand
AGTGTTTATGTTATGCAAATATCATGTAATCTAGAGATTTGGTTTCGGTTTCTCCTGTGACTATAAAAACTCTGGCTTATTCTAAGTAAAGTGAAGTCTTGATTGGGCTATTTCAACTTGACTTCGTGATTTCTCTTTGCATTTCAAACCCTCTATTTCAGGTCCTTTGGTCCTTCTCCTGAGAGAACCCGGTTCATGAAACTGCGGGCAGTTTCAAGGATTAATACTTACAATATACAAAGAACTAAAAAAAAAAAAAAAAAAAAAAACCCTAAATAACAGGAAATCAAACCTAATCAGTAAGTGGGCTACGGGAATAAACAGACAGTTTTCAGAAGATAAAGTACAAATGGACAATGCACACATGAAAAGTGTTTAGTATCACTAACCGACAGAAAAATGCACTGTGGAACTACCATTTTACCCCATTCAGAATGGCAATCTTGATATAAGACAGTAGGTGCTCCTGAGAGAGCAGACAAAGGGAGCAGCTGTCTTCAGTCAAAAGCCAGAAAGCAGATGTACCATGTGACCCAGCTCAACCAAAGGACTTCAGGTCAACACACCACAGAGACTTATACAGCAGTACTTACTGCAGCACTCATTGCAGAGGCTATGGAGCTAGTTTATGGATTCTCTAACAGAGGAACAGGCAAAGAGAATATGATATACTTGTACAATACAATCTTATTCAGCCATAAAGAAGAATATAATTATGCCATTTGTAGGAAAATTGATGCGCTGTGAGATTATTATATCGAGCTACTCAAGTCTTAGACAAATATCACATGAGTTCTCTGACTTGTGCTTTCTATATTTTTATAGATTCGTAAAATCAGCTCTACATATATAACATTAAAGTAGAAATGAAACTGTCTAAGGAAATAAAAGAGACTAAAGAGAAAGGAGAAACAGAAAGGGGAGCTGAAGAGTCATGAGATGGGAACACTCCCAAAGTTCATTGTATATGTGTGAGAGAGGGTGTCTTTGTGAAATCTGGCACCATGTACAATGAGGCTATGCCAGTTTTTTTTTTTTTTAAATGCTTTATAGCTATACATTTTTCTCTCAGTGCTGTTGATGATGTCTTTCTCCAGAAGAGTAGGCCATGCGTGCCATGACTATTCACAGCTTGGCATTCAGTTCACTTGCTACTCAATAATTTCAGGTTTCGCTATTTAGCTAAGTCATATGTTTTCCTTTTATATTTTAGTCTTGCCTTTTACCAATGATGTACTCACTCTTTTTAAAAATGATTTGGAAGCCAGGATTGTGGCCCATTTCTGTAATCCTAGAACTTAGGAGGCAGAGGGAAGAGCAATGCAACACTAGGTGGGTCATTTTTCAACTATTTCTGTGTTTTAAAACAATATACATTATATTTACTTGTATATTTATATATCTCTATATAACATAGGTATTATGTTGTAGCATATATTTCATTATGATGTTTATATATAATAAATATATTATTTGTATATGTTTAAATATATTTATTCATACATATATATGATATATGAAGCCAGGATAATCTGCTGTTAGAGATTAGTAACGCATTCTATTTGAGAGTGACAGTGCTTTACTAACTTTCCTCTGAAAATGCTTCTGTTCACATTTTCTGCTTGGATCTATTCTGTGTTTCTTCTAGAAATTACATTTCTGTAGCTATAATAGTGAAGGTCAATAACCCGTGCCAAATCAATACTGTAAAGCAATACTGAACTGAACAAGCCTGCAGAAAGGACTAATTAGTCTCAGTATGGCTGGGTTTGCAGCCATATGCCTCACATCCTTCTTGACCTAACTGGGCACCTACATGTGCTCTTTTCATGGTCATGGTAGAAGTACAAGAAGGCAAGTGAAAATACGTGATACCACTTAGGTCCTAGATTCAAAACTGGAAAAATCACCCAAGAGGCTAAAACAAATGATAGATCCACAGCTCTTTCTGTTTTTTATACGAATACTGCCTGCTTGGGCTCTCTTTGTTCAACTATTGTGTCCATTCATGGACTATGGTTTCCCCATGCTGATGATTTATTCAAAATTTTAAAGGTTGCTGTTGTTTTCCAGGGAGGGTGTTTCTGGGCCACAGGTAGAAAGAAATAGCTCATCTTGATTGGGTAGTAAGGATTGGGTAGTAAAGAAATCTGCTCATCAGAATAACAACTTCACTGGTGCTCTGGTTTGGTTCCTGTGAGTCTGTTGTGTTTACCCTCCATCCGATAATGCAACAGATGTAGCTGTTCATTTCTCAAATCCCTTTCTTAAAGGAGAAGTGAAGGCATCCTAGGTGCCTAGCAAATGGTTCCACCCCTAGCATGAACTAATCACATGCAAATGTTTTTCCGTGTGGTAAAACAGCATAAACTTACTTTCATAGTTTTCAATTTGAATTGAAATATTGAATTGTATTATATCATCATCATCATCATCATCATCATCATCATCATCATCATCATCACATTATCTTTATACCACAATGCTCTGGACCTTTTTCAACTCGGTTAACTGAAACTCCATACCCACAGAACTTCATGGTTCCCCAATCCCTGGCAATCACTTTTCCATCCTATTTCTTTGCATTTGGCTATTTTAGATACTTTTAAATGCAGTTATAAAATATTTCTTTTTCTGATTGTCTCATTTCATTTAGCACATGGTGCTTATGGTTTATCTAGAGCAGTGGTTCCCAACCTGTGGATCATTGCCCCTTTGAAGGTCAAACAACCCTTTCAGAGGAGTTGTGTGAGACCATCCTGCATATCATATATATACATACATATATATATGCATTTCTCTATATATTATGATTTATAACAGCAGCAAAATTACAGCTATGAAGTAGCAGGGAAAATAATTTTATAGTTAGGGAATCAGCACAACATGAGGAATGGTATTAAAGGGTTGCAGCAGCCTTGGGAAGGCTGAAACCACTGATCTAGAGTAGGATGGGAATTTCTTACTTTTGAGGCTTCATAAGAGTCTGTGTGGGGGGCTGGAAAGATGGCTCAGTGGTTAAGAGCACTGGCTGTTTTTCCAGAGGTCCTGAGTTCAACCACATGGTGGCTCACAACCAAGGGTAATGGGATCTGACGCCCTCTTCTGGTGTGTCTGAAAATGACAACAGTGTGCTTGTATCAAATAAATATTAAAAAAAAAAAAAACAGTCTGTATGAACGCACTACCTTTTCAGTCTGATTATCCACCCATAGGTGCTGCAATCTCTTCTGTCGCTTGGCAATGATGAAAAACGCTGCAGTGAACATGAGAGACCATGTTATGTCTTCCAGCTCCCGCTCTCAGCTCTTTGTTATGCACACCCAATAGAGGTATTGGGTTTGCGGGATTTTCTGGGGCTACATAAGGTAATTCAATTTTCAGTCTTCGAAGGAAGCTCCATATTGTTTTCTATAGTGACCGTATCATTTTACAACCCTAGTCACGGGGAGTTGCTTGAGGTTCCAGTTTTTCTACATCTTCACCAACATATATTTTGTATACTGTGTTTGCTGGCTTGTACACAGCACTGGAGACTGAGCCAAGCCGCACCCCATGGCCTCTCCTCCCAATGTGCTCAGGAGCACTGTGACCCACTGAGGCAGATCCCTCTGTCCTCTTCAGTTTCATCAGTTAACATCTTAACTTTCTAATCTATATGATGTAATATCTCTGTATGTTTTAAATCTGAATCTCCCTTGGCAGTTAGTGGTTTGTGGCATCTTTCAAATGTGTTTTGATCATCGATTCTTATCTTCTTTGAAGGAATATCTATTTTTGTCCTTTGGCCATTTTGAATTAGGTTATTGTTCTGTTTTTTTAATTTTAATAGATCCTTAGCTATTCTGAATATTAATTACATTTCTTATCTGATATGTACTTTGTATATATCTTCTGCCATTCCACAAAGGATGGACTCCCTCTGCTAACTGTCACACTCATATTGGTCCCCAGCAAGGCAGAGCAACTACCAGTTTTAACAGAGAACTCCCATCTAGTTGTTGTGCACTCTGTTACTATGGTAGCTAAAGATTCCTTTTTCCTTCTCATCTTACGCACCTTATGCTTAGAGCTTGTTTAAACCATCTCAAAGGTTTTCACATACATGTTTGTAGATTGCTGTGGTAAAAGGAAAGAGAATAGAAACATAGGAGACCCTGCTTTCTTTCAGAATGCTTAGAAATGGCTAACGGTATAAACTGGTCCAATTACTTAACTTTCAAAGGTTTATAAGTAAAACCAATGGGTGGCTTCTTAATTACAGACTAAATCATTATGTTTTCCTAAAGAAGAATTTATGAAAGTTTAGTGTGGTGTAAAAATAATGGGTAGACAGTGAGAAGAAATGATATGTAAGGAAGAAGGTCTAAAGGAGAGGATTTGCCGCTGTGTCTGTAGGTGTATGTTGGTATCAATAATTATATAGGAAGTGTAATGGCAGTGATAACTAATGTGTAGAAGAATCACAGAATTCAATACTCTAAAGCCATCAAAATGGTATGCACTAACTATATTTGAGAGAGAAAGCCGGACCTGATGGTGCAGCTCCTCAAAGGTCTGAGGCAGGAGGATTGCAAGTCCAAAGCCTGCCTGAGCTATACAGTCATCCTGAGGAATCATGAGAGCCTACCTCAATATATAAAAGGTAAAAGGAGCTTGATACAAACCTCAGAAGTACAGCGTCTATTCAGCAAGCACAAGGGCCCCAGGCTCAATCTACGGCACAGCAAAAAAGGAGAGAAAGAGAGAAGATGGTGGCCACTAAGATAGATAAAAAGTAAGTTACAAAACAACATGTTCATATATGGTTTTTATTCACAATGTGAAGCTGAAGTTAATCTTTCCAAAGCAACCTCCGTAACTGAATAATAAAAAACACGCCAAGCAAACGCTGCACATAGTGAACTATATCTCAGCTTATCAAATGTTCATAGCTGAGTAGCTTATCCAATCACAGGCTGCCAACTGATCAGGCCATGTCCATGTACAGCAAATGCTGACCCAGCCAATGAGGTCACCTCTGCATGGTACCTACTTTTCTCTGGCTAAAGCTCTGATATGCAGTGAGGTGGGGCCTTCTGGATTGTCTTTGGTCTGGAATGTTGCCCAGTGCAAGAACATTTTCTATTCATTAACTTTGTTCAATTTATCTGGCCTGAGCTTTTATCAACAGAAAGCAGCCTAGGGGGATAAAAGTGAAAAAATAATAACAATGGTTTTCTCTGGATATCAGGGGATTTTTCTTTTTTACTTACATCTTATAAATTTAATACACTTTAAACTTTCTTAAGCTTATTTATAACTTATAAGTCGTAGCATGTAACATAGCTGCATTTTAACCAAATGACTTCTAACAACCAGAGTTGGTCTTTCGCATCCTATGGTTAGCCATTCAATTGGGGTATAATCATGATTCTAGATTTCAAGAGCTTTTCAAAAGGGGCTGATCTGCAAAGCATAACATTTCTACATCACAAAAAAATATGGAAGGAACACTCTAAAACCATGTGACAGGAAGAAGCAAGTGCAAGTGGGGACCCTAAAAATAAACACGTCCCTAAATGTTACTGAAATTCCAGTACATAGAAAGCTCACACCCAGATGTGGTTTTCTAAGTTATTTATTGTGAGCCACACTCTTCTGCCCTTTAGGCTGCAATAAGTGATTGTGGTCCGTCAGAAAAGGAAGACCGGGCAGAAACCATGGAGGAACGCTGCTAACTGGCCTGCTTTCCTAACTGACTCAGCCTGTTTTCTTATACCAATCAGGACCACCTATCTTGGGATGGCATCACCCATAGTAAACTGGGTCCTCCTCCACCAATCAACAATCAGGAAGATGCCCCCTCAGGCTTGCCTCCAAGGAGCCTGATGCAGGCACTTTCTCAACTGAAATTTCTCTAATTGTGCCCAGGCGACAAAAAACAAATCAGGAAACACACGCACACATGACTGTTATAAGTTTACCTTCAGAAACCATGCTTTCATAGTTCACACTGCAATACAATACTATTAATCAGGTAGCTTAAAAGCAATGTAAGTATATTTCTGAAGGTCTAGGGACTAGATCCTGGACAAGAGAAGTCCAAGATTAGAACAGGCTGTGTGTCTAGTAGGGGGCTCCTCACTCCTCATCGTTTTCATTGATAGTATCTTCTGGTTATATCCTCACGTTTTGGATAGTAGCCTATTTGTGTGTGTGTGTGTGTGTGTGTGTGTGTGTGTGTGTGTGTGTGTGTGCACGCGCGCACAGCATCACCCACAATGAGCTAGGCCCTCCCATATCAAAATCAATCAAGAAAATCATCCACCAACTTGGCCAAAGGCCGATCTGGAGAGGAGATTTTCTCCATTGCGGTTTCCACGTCTAAAATGACTCTAGCAAGCAAGTGTCAAAATGACATAAACATAGCCAGCACAGCTCTCAAGGCATTTGCACTAAAATCAGGAACAAGACAAGAAACCCATACTCTCCCCTCCTGTTAGGGCGGCATTTGAAACCATACCTAGATTTAATAAGACAAGAAGATAAAGGAGATATAAGCAGGAAAGGATGAGGCCAAAGTATTCTTGTTTGCAGATAATATGATTTGAAGGAGAACAGCCCCTATAGGCTTATATATTTGCCTGCTTCATCCCCAGTTGATGAACTGTTTGGAAAAGATCGGGAGGTGTGCCCTTGCAGGAGAAGCGATGTCACTGGAGGTGGGCTACCCCCTAGCACCATACCTGCCTTCATGCTACTTAACTCCCCACCACAATGATAACGGACTAAAATTTTGAAAATGAAAGAAGGCCCCCAAATAAATGATTTCGTTATGAGAGTTCCCATGGTCACAATGTCTATTCGTGGTAGAAAAAAAAAAATAGAGACATAAAATTCCTATAATAGTTAAATACAAACGATTTAACAAGCAGCAAAGTAGCAGTATCAGTGGCCTCCCTATGTGCAAACACCAAACACACTGAGAAAGAAATCATGAAAAAATACCATTATCAATAGTCTCAGAACACATTGGAATAAATTATTTTTTTAAAGATTTATTTTTATTTATTTTATGTGTATGAGTACGTTGTAGCTGTATAGATGGTCATGAGCCATCATGTGAGTGGCTCAGGACCTCTGCTGGCCCCGCTCGCTCCAGCCCCGCTCGCTCCGGCCCCGCTCGCTCCGGCCCCGCTTGCTCCGGCATAATTCACTGTAGCTGTCTTTGGACACACCAGAAGAGGGCGTCCTGATCTCATTACGGGGTGGTTGTGAGCCACCATGTGGTTGCTGGGATCGAACTCAGGACCTTCGGAAAAGCAGTCAGCTCTCTTACCCGCTGAGCCATCTCGCCAGCCCGGAATAAATTCTTTATTAATGACTGACATGGTAGGATCCACACCACTGTCATAGACTGATACAACGAAAGCTTAAAGACATTGAACAAAGAAATTGAAGACTATACCAGAAGGTGGAAAGTTCTAATGCTTACAGGTTTGTAGAATTATTGTTGTGAAAATAACCGTCTTACCAAAGCAATCTGTATATCACATAGTCAGGCATTTGCACTAAAATCTGTATATCACATAGTATATCAGAATAGTCCATAACAGATATCTAATACACAATTTACAAATAAAATACATATTGCTTTTTACTGTCTATTTCGTAGAGTCAATTGATTCTTACATAATACGTTTATCGTAAGCTTTTTTGTATCTATAGACAACCTATCTGTGCATGGTATTTAACCCTGATTTGCCTAATAGAGTAATATTCCAATCCACCAACACTTTTCCATTAAATGTTTTGAGAAATTAATCTGATAAATGAATTACTCTTAAATATTTCTCATCTTCAGAAAGTGCTTGCATTAAACCAAGACTTATTTCTGCTTAGTTCTATATATGGTAACAGCATTTTTAACATTTTGCAAAGACTAGGTGATTATGTGACTCTGCATTACTCCTATGAAATACTGTAACTCATTGAATTGAACTTCATACTTTAAACCTAAGCCCAAATAACACATTCGCATAGCAATCGAGTATAATTAACTTTTTACAAAGCAAGTGAAGGCTTTAATTAGTTGAGAAAATTTAAATTCTGGGAGAATATTTCCTTTGTTTGTTCAACGTACACTAAAATGACCGAAGCCCTACCATTTAAACTTTAATATGGCCTATCAACATTTTCCCCAAGGTTTCTTCAATAGAGCATTTCATTTATATTGGGAACAGATTTGCGTAGTATGAGTGTTCCTACCATTCAGAGCCCAAGCTACTAACAGTGTGATGATCTCTGAGTTGGGTGGCAAAGACATAAAATGTATGTCTTTGAAGACCTTAAGGCTATTTTAATTTCTGGAAATCTCAAGCAACTGGAATAACTTACATTCTTAGAAACTGTACAGAGGAGAACACGTAATACACCTGCTCCAACTGATACAGCTCCAGCAGAGCAAAACCAAGGTGGAGTGAGGATTCGTTTCCAGAGACAAACACAATGCAGTTCACTGAGGGAGCAGGATGGGCTTCAGGAACTTGAAACACAGATTTCAAACAGCAATACTGGTTTACATAACGAAAATAGTTCATCTATATTTGCATAATTCCATGCATATCTTTATTTTGACTAAATTAACAGAAGGTTGAGGTTTCTAAAAAATAACTTCTAATATTAATTCTACTTAATGACAAGCTGACAAAATCCCTGAGATTTGGCCCTCAACAGCCAGTGGGAGTCAGTTCTCATCATCTCTGCTACAATGCACAGCTTTACGATCTTCTTAGAAGAGTTTTTAAATAGAGGTAATAATTTGAACGGTGCATCTAATATTGGTGTGTGTGTGTGTGTGTGTGTGTGTGTGTGTGTGTATGTGTGTGTGTGTAAATACTGTTGCTGTCGGCTTCTAGTTGTCCTGGCTAAGATCCTTCTTTTTGCCACTGAAGCAAGTGTATTTCATAAAACCTCACTGGCACCTATGGGAACTGTGGTTATAGCTGGTTACTGATTGCCAAGGATCAAGAGGAAAAGGGCTGTTAAGGTTCAGATTTGTGTACTCTGGTTAGGTCAACGAGCAGGCACGCAGGCCTCTAAGAGTCACCACGTCCACCTGTTAGGCCTCACTACAAGATGCAGGTAAGTGAAAACTATGAACTTAGCATCGCACAGTTCCTTACAACTCCTGTTCCCAATTCTGCTACCAGGATGAAAAGGTTCTTACCACTGTGAACCTAGTGACGCACTGTTTCTCAGGCAGAGTGTCTGCAAAGTTTATTTCTATAAAATACTTTCTGAGCGCTCTAGAGAGTGGCTTAAAGGTGAGAATAAAGCCTAAAATTAACAATTATGGTAAAGAAAATTATTTTAAAAATGAAGGGAAAAAATGTATTCTCACCCTTAGGATTCCCACTGAGAAATGTAGGAGAGACCCAAAGAATCTTAAGCTGTGTAGCTCCTTGGTTGCCAAGGAATTCAAGTCTCTCTTTTCACTTGAAAGTTACCCTCTTCATTCTAAAAGATAGAAACAGTATGAGGTCCCTCATGAAACAATAGTTCTAGCAAATTCAATAAAACGTGTAGTGTAACTAACGGTGATCTATCTAGCTCCTCTGATATGTTTTAGATGGAGACAGTTTCAATTCTTTGTAGAATCTTAGCTATCTATTTGTTTTCATGTATAATGTTATAGTATGTATGGTACATTCAATTTTACCTTAACTGGAGCTTTGCTTGTCAAAATAGTAGTGTTTCTGGCTTCTCAAGCTAAATACAGAAATGGGATCAGGGTTAATTAACCACGGCTCTTTTCCCAGCTTTGCTGTCTTCCCTATAGATGAAAACAGGCAAGGGACTTCGGGAAAAATTTCATATAAGCTAAGAAACAGCATTCTTTTTCTTAGAGCTAAGAATGGAACCCAGTATTTCACACATGAGAGACGAGCACCCTACTGTCTGTCCAAGAAATATATCGTTTTTTGTTTTAAAAATAACTTATTGCTCAGCCCATACAATGTTGCTTGTATGTGCATGACTTCAGAGCTGATCAATTGATATTAGGTAACCAGTTGGTATGCTCTTCCCTGGGTAGTCCTTCCTCCCATTCTCACCATTTCTCACTTGGCCTTTTTTGAATTCTTTGCCTAGGATTCAGGCCCCATGAGGTTTTCCCCTTTCTATGTTAGCATGTCTATTGGTGCGTGCGTCCCCTTCTGTGTTAGTGTGCCTATTGGTGAGTTATTGTTGTTCAGGTCTTGTTTAGGCAGTAATGTTGTTGTGACTTCATGGGTATAGGTCCTCTGGCATTTCTAGGAGATGCAATCTCACAGAATAGTTTCCGTTCCTCTGGCTCTAATAATCTTTCTGCTCCCCCTTTGAAATGATTTCTGAGCTGACATCAGGTTTGTATTTATATATTTAGCAGACAGAGAGACAGAGATAGAGACAGAGACAGAGAGAAACAGAAAGAGAGAGACAGAGAGAAACAAAAATGAAAGAAAAAAATAGGCCATGAATTTGAGAGTCAGCATGGCTGATTTACATAGGAAGTGTTAGAGGAAAAAGAAGGGGGAATAGTGTGCTTATATTACATACTTCCAAAAGTATTATTTAGAGAAATGCAAAAATGAAAAAGTATGTATGAGGCCGGAATCGTGGGTTACAAGCAGTTACTCTTCCTTCTCTAGAGCCATGATTTGAAGCCTTTCTTCCTTTTCTTCCCCTCTCCACTCGTACCACTGTCCCTCATATCAATAGCGTGGATAGAGACTGTCTCCTCCCCTTTCCCCCATGGCCTGGTTTATCACTTCCTTCTGACTCTGTACTGACCTTGTGACATCAGGATTGACAGGATAAACTGACTAAGGTGGTGACGGGATACTCTCAGTCCTCCTTCCCCAAGTCTACCCTGACTTTGGGCTTGGCCTTCCTCACAAGAGCCCTGAGTCTCATCCTGGGAAAGAGGTGGAAAGTCACTCTTTTGGAAGAATACATTCCTGGTTGCAGGCAGCCTGTGGATTGAAAACCAGCCTCCTTAATTGTTCACTGTGTACAGCAGACCAGTGTTAGGAACAGTAGTCCTCATACAGCTCTGTTGCTGAACATAAGCAAACTTTTACAAAGGACTAGAGGTCAGCACACTATTACCCCCTCTCCCTTGTTGGCAAAATGTTTTTGTACTCTGTGTAAAGTTTACCCTTATATTATCTCAAATGCTGATTTCTTTATCCCACTGCCTGATTTCAACCTGGACATGGCTTTGTTACGTTTATTCTTAGAAGCTCCTTTCCCAGCTTTGTATAAACACTGCTCCTCATTCGTTCTCTGCCTTGTCAAGAAAAGCCAACAAGCCAATGCCGAGCTTTAGAAAGAGTAAGGTGGGACTTCCAGTTCTAGGAAGGGTGGAGAAATAGGCAGGCAGGAAGGAGGGGAGCCACAAGGAAAGGTCAAGGCAGCATCAGGAGAAGACAGCTGGAACAAGAAAGGAGGAAAAAATGCAAGTAAGATGGTAATGCTGTCTGAGAGGAAGCCTGGCCAGCTTGGAGATTTAGAATGGAGTAATCATTGCTCAGGATTTGGCTCAAGGCAACTGTGATACATCATAGTCTCTCTGGGTGGTGATTTGGGGAATTAGCTGGCTAATGAATAACTGCTGCTGTACTAATTTTATGAATCTATATTAATATAATAATCATTCAACCCTCCCTGGTACCAAATATGGCAATGGCAGCTCGCATAAGCTGTGGACGCTTAATTCTAGGACCGTCCCATCCCAAACACACATAATCTCAGAAACAAAGCAGACCTGCTTAGTCCTTAGAGGAAGCTGCAGAAGCACAAAAAGGAATATAAACCTGGTTTATAGCCAGTTTTTTTTTTTAAAAAAATTTTATTTCTCCACCTCCCTTTAATCATACTATAATAATTTATACTTTGTTCATCAAAAGTAATGGTCTACCCTAAAACGGGCCCTTATAATTGATAGTAATATAGCTCATTAGGTGTCCATTGCTTTGAACAATTGCTCCAAATGTAATATTCTGATTTTCTTATGGTAAGCCTTTTCAGTTTATTTTTTCAATGTTTCTTTTTGCGTTTCACATCATGTACCCCAGTCCTATTCCTCTCGGCATCTCCTCCTATTTGGTCTCTGCCTTGCAACCTCCCTGCCAAAGGAAGTTAAACAAAAACAAACAAACAAAGCATAGAAAACATCTCATCATATGTCAAGGTGTCCCACTGTATGAATATCTTCACTTGCAAATGTTCATTGCAATGTGTCATTGGTCTGGCTGGAGGCCTCTGGCTTCTGCTACACCATCAATATTGTATCCTCAAAGGGACTCCTCCAAGTTATCTGTTATTGCCCTGCAGCTTTGACTGAGCAGGACTGGCCCTTTCATGGTGTCTATAGCCCATCAATGGCACATGGTTGCAGGTGAGTCTCTGGGTGTCTTTCCCCACCCAGTGGCAGGCAAGTACCTGGATGTCTTCCCCCTCTAGCACAGCAGTCGGGCCTCTAGATATTGTAGTTTCTAAAATATATTCTTTGAAGAGTAGAAATTCTTTTTCTCAATTCTCTTCTTTTTTTTTATATAAATTTTCATTTTTAATTTTGTCTATTGTTATTTTGGTGTGTGTGTGTATGTATGTATGTATGTGTGACACATGTGATATGAGGGAACATGTATATCACAATAGGTGTATGGTCATCAAAGTACAACCTTATGGGACTGACTTTCTCCTTCCATCTTCATATGGGTTTCATAAACTGAACTCAAGTCAACAGTCTTGACTACAAAGCACCTTCACCTACTGAGCCACCTTGCTGGCTCTCTCCTCACTCATTAATCTGGTGGACCAGACCAACCATAGAAAGAAGAGCAAACAGTGTGAACTCGGGAAGAATGAAATGCCTCGCTTGCTCGTGCTAGTGGGAAGGCTGAGAATAAGTCCCCCACCCCAGGTTCTTCATTTTGGAAAGTGGGAATAATCTAATAATGTAACGTGGGGGGCATTTGTCACCAGCCATCGCTGTGTGTTTTGTAATAATAATTTATCTCACCTATACTGGCTATTCCAGGCAAATAAAGTATACCAACTTTCTCTGAGATCCAGGGAAGACAACCATATATGAAACTGTTCTTATACCACCCAAGGGAGTCACTAGTTATCAAGGCTATTTAAATTAAAATTTCAGTTCCTTGTATCACATGTTTAATAGCACACATGGTTAGTGTTTCCATTGTGGCAGAAAAGTCTGTTGACTAGCTGTGGTTAATGATGCATCATGATGTTGTAATGCTCTCAGGAGCCAGCGTGCACTGTACACAGGACTGTAAACCATCCATGATGGAAGCTAACAACCCATGAACAAAACTACATCCCTGACTGAGCTCTGTTCGTGGCAATGAGCAAAAAGTCATTTTCTATTCATGAATACACTACTGTTCACATCCTTTCCCAAGAACTGAAGAAAATGGGTTTACTATTAGTTGTCCATCTTACTATTGGATAATTCATTCCCACTCAAACTTGGAGATATGAATTCTTCCATGATGGCATAATGTGAGCTTTCTTTATTTCCTTCTCTGTCTCTTTTGTTTTTATTGTTGTTGTTGTGATGTGTACATGGTGCTAAGGATAAAAACCAGGACCTGTGTTCACTATCCAAGCGTTCTAACATAGACTTTTATACACCTGCCCCAGATAGAAGTCTTTAGATAACAAGTTGACTCATCCAGATTACAACTAAAAGAAAGCTGAGCCCTAATGCTGGCAAAAGCATTGCTCATTTCTTCCCCATACAGTAGATCTGTGACTGTGTCAAGGTCAGGAAATGGTGACATATCGCAGTTACATGGTGACACAGTCCCCTTCACCATTATATAAATAAGGAAGTTCTGCCTGGATGTTCTATATAACGTGCATGTTAACCCTGCTTTAGGGGCTGAGTGTATATGTTACCTTTTGTTTTGAAAAATGTGTCTAGAGGCAGGTCTCAGAGGGACTATCAGAAAAAGAATAGAATCCCATCTTTGTTAGCTTTTCTATCCCTGTAAGAAAATATCCAAGACAAACAACTTATGAGGACAAAAGGTCTATTTCTGCTTACCACTAGAGGTCTCACAGCTCCACTGTTCTTTTTGGCTGATAGTGAGCTAGAAAATCAGCATGGGGAGTGTGCTGTGAAGCAAACTTATCCCAGGGTGACTGAAAGGCAAGACATTGGCTCAGGCCCCAAGATCAAGTTCTCAGCACAAAGGAGGTTTATTTGCCCCAGGGAAACAGAGGACAGGCAATATAAGAAACAAAGACAGGAGATAGAGCACGAGGGAGAAGATGAACAAGGGAGAAAGGGAAGGAGTCTTTGTTCTCTAGGACCAAGAATTACCTCTCGATAGAGAGGAGACAGACATGGCCCATAGGCAAATGGTGGTGTCTAAAGGTACAAGGGGGAAACCCTGTGTTAGGATGATGTGTTTGATTTTAATAGGGCATGTTAATTACGTGAGCCAAAGGCAGCTTTTGATTGCTGGACTTCAATTGTTTGATAGCTGGACCTTGGTAGTCAGCCGGAGAAGGAGGAAGTGGCCAAATAAGGGAATAGACATTGGGGCTAGCTTTAAGAAGGAAATTTAATAGTTTTCAGCAGGGGGTTAAGGGGGAAGGGCAAGGCCTGTCAGAGCCAGGCTCTCCACTCTTGAGCTGTCCAGAGTCCCTTCAATGACTAGGGTGGCAAGCAGAGGAAGCAGGGGAGGAGTCAGGGTCCGATATACGCTTCAGTGACTTAATATCCTTCTTCTGAAGTCTCACCTCTGAAATGCTGCCCCTGCCACCTTAGGTAGGACTGCAGGTTGGAGGTCAAACGTTTAACAAATGGCCTTTGGAGGACATTAAAGATCCAAACCATAACACCCTCTAAGAGGCAAAGCCGGATACTGTCAGGCCTTTTACTGGGAAGGGCAAAATGCTTATATTCAGGTAGAGCAGCCTTCAAGAATGTGGGCCACCCACTGGCCCTTTCTTACACACTCTCTCTCTTTTCCTCTTTTTAAAATCTGTAAAACAGTGTGATTAACCAAGACACCACAAAAGTTTCTCTTCTCAAGATAACCAATTTTCTTCTAGGTTTAAAATTGAAAAAAAACAAAACCTCTCCTCAGCCTGTTTTATCCACGGCCTTCAATTAGGGTGGCACGCCTGAATAACTCCCTGAAGCCTTTGTGTAAAACGTAGCACGGTTTTTAGGATGAATGATAGCATTCTGGCTCCCGTGAGAAAGCCCTCTTCCGTCCAAATACACAGCATGGTGCTCTGTTGCAGGGCTTCTTCGGATGGCTCATGGATGGCACTGCCTGTATCTAGGACTCACAGTTTGGAGATATAGGACTAAGAATGTGATCTTATTCCACTGAGGTTTTTAATTTGGATTCAAAATTAAAACGAAAGAGGGTGGGGTGAGCTATCGTCTTTTATAGGTTCTACTTAAGGGTGTGGTAAATTGATCTTTTTCTGTATTGTACTAACGCCTCAGGAAGCTCTACTATAGGGCAAAGCATGAGCGTAGCTTAGTGTTTTACACTCTGTTTTATATTGTTAAAAACTTAGGCCTTAAACTTATATTGAGAGGAAAACCTGGTAGGTAACCTTGGGAAAGTTACTTGCTGCTCAGTTTCCTAATCTATAAAATATAATTACTTCTTCTGGTGGTGTAATGCCATCAGGAAGCATCTAGCATGACACTTGGCACATACCAAGAATGTGAGAAGTTGCCTATTCCATTCCATCTCCACACTGTCCATGAAAATAAATACAAAAACCACGAAAGACGATCACATTTCAGTTTTGCAATGGCGATACTGAATCTTTATCGTTTCACTAATTGCTTGGGTTCTATAATGTTCAGTCTATGAATAAAAGAGTTTGTGTCCCACGCATACACATTGAAAGGACAGCCTGTCATACTGCATACCCGAGCTACTCCTGGAGTGTACACAGGCTGGGAGACAGGCAAGTCACGGTCTCACAGTGTTCTTCTCACACGTCTCATTGACCAGTGAGCAGATTCTAAAGTAGCCATTTTAACCCCAGGCTCTTACACTGGGGAAGTCACCATTCCTTGGGGTGACTCACCTACCAGTACAGTAGACTTCATCTTAAAACCAGCAAAACTGTTTGCTAAGGGCGGCACTTCCTGAGTCACAAGCTTGCGTGGTTTACAAACTGCTGCCTGAGGGCCGCATCTGGCCTGCCTCTTTTTGGAGTCCATCTGAGAGCTAGGAATGATACTCCATCCTGTCTTTAAAAGATAGGAGGGAAAGAGTTATCCTGACATTCAACAACCCTATTAAATTCAATGAATAAAGTTGCTCTGGCACACAGTCACACTGTTAACGCATCTTCTATCCTCAGATACTACCAGGCTATGAGAGCCAAGAAGTTGCTACAGGGAGCATGTGATGGAAAACACTTCCTATCTGGACATTTTCTCCCCTACCCCCACCTCAGGGGCTGAGCTAGCGTGCCTAGCACCATAGCCGAGCTCTGACTTCATATCCTCCTTCCCTTGCCTTGTCTCAGCTCTTGTTTCTCAGCTGCGTAACAAAAGCACCTATCCTACAGGGCTTTATGAGGGCTACACAAATAGGCAAAGTGTTTTGAAGGTCTGACACTCATTAATTACTTTATGTGTGTGTATGTATTTATCTTTGTTTTCATTACTAGTTGTCAAGTATTTATTTCCTGACCTAAAGCTGCAAGAGCTTACGAATTTGTTGGCAATTATTGTAAGGATTTCATTTACAGCCCTCCATTAACATTCACTTCTTAAGGAAGAAGGAGTAACCAGAGTCTAATGACTCCTAATGTCACAATCAGGGTAGCGGCTTACCCATAAAATGAAGCCTGCATTCGGGTACAAACACTTTATTAGCAGCACATACTTTTTTTGTGATGTTTTCAAACTTGAGTCCTGAAAGAGCCTAAACTCCAATGTGAGTTCAGCCCTGATCACCTAGCTGATTAAAGTTCCAAAATACAGGACAAAGCCTCAAAATGCCTAATCAAAGACTATGGTATTTGAAAACAGTAATTTTACCTCCAGAAGCAGACATAGAACAGGCCACACCTTTGCTACGTGCTCATAAGGACTATTGGAATGTTTCTCACTATTCATAACTTTCGTTTTTTGGAGTTTTGAAGAAAACTTGAGAGAAGTTAAGGTCTCACACTATGGTCAGTCTTGTTCTTTAAAGTGTTTCTCAAAATGTTAAAAACAAAACCCCCCAAAAAAAAAAAAAACCCAAACCAAAACAAAACAAAACAAAACAAAAAAAACCCCAAAAAAACCGAAAAAGCAACAACAACAAAAAAATCCCCAGGCAATCATTGGTGAGTCATCTGGAGGCTGAGGCCATGAGAGTCTAGCTTGAGAGCCTAGGCCTCAAAAGGAAAGAGTAAGAGCAAATAATCAAAAACAAACAAACAACAACAAACAAACAACAGTTAACAGTCAGGGGAGAGCAAACCATTCTCTCTTGTTGCAACTGCACCAAAAACCAAAAAAGAAACTGTGAAACATCTGAACAAGCCAAGTGAGTTACACATCCTTTCCAGTAAGGGTCACCACCACGCTTGTTTCTATTTGAATCATCCAGAAATTAAACAATTCACTTTTCTAGAATGATCTGGGTGAGGCTGTCCTGCCTAGAAAATACCCCACCGCACACACCCACGCCTAGCAATCGCACCTGGGCTACACCCAGCTTAACAGTTGGCAAAGAAACGGGCCGCCCTCATTCAAAGCTAAAAGCCCTCTTGTAAGGTCCAGAAGTAGCAAGGTCCAGAAGTTTCATCCGGTTTTCAAAGTTTTTTTGTTTTTTTTTGTTTTTTGTTTTTTTTTTCCTATTTTGTAAAGTGTCTCCTCCACCCACACTTGTTCTTCCCTTCCCAACAGTTGCGCACAGCGTTCTTATCCCATTCTCCCTATCCAACAACCCGGTGTAAATAGCAAACGTTCTACAAAATAGCACAGTAGGAAGAAGAAGAAGAAAAAAAAACTCCCCTAGCTGTGCGTGGAGGTCGGAATGTGCCACTAGGCCGAGAGGGAGAAGGGTCCTAATATAAACTCGAATGGGGTCTTGGGTCATCGCCTGACCGTGGGTCGCAAGCGGCGCTGACCCAGCACGGAGGCAGCAGGGAGCGGGCGGCGCGCGGGGTGGTGCGGGGCGATCGGGGTGGGTGGCGACGAGCGGCGTCCCCCGCGGGGCGGCGTGGTGCGCTCCGGGGCGGCTCCGGCCGGCCGGGCGGAGCAGCAGACACGCAGGGCGGAGGCGCAGTCAGCACCATGGCGTATCCCGGGCACCCTGGCGCCGGCGGAGGGTACTACCCAGGCGGGGTAAGTGCAGCGAGCGAGGGCATAGCAGCCTCTGGGCTCCCGGGACTGGAAGGCGCCACGGACGCGCGGGAGGAGGCGTCGCGGGCGGTCCCAGACGCTCCCCGCGAGCTCGCCTGGACCCTGATGTCTAGCCTTGGCGCCACTCCATTTTTCTTCCCCATCTCTTCCTAGGGCCTTTCCCGGGCCCACGGGTGGGTGGGCTGCGACCCGGGAAGCCCACTCGGTAACTCGGATATGTGGCGTGAGATAGTGCAAGCTGGGTGTTGACTTCCTGCTCGCTCTCTTTCTCGGAATGTCCCCAAAGCAACAACAGCCATCTTGATCTAGAACGGCTCTGTGGTCACTCCCTTGAAAAGAAAGTGACAGGGAGACCAGAAAGTCTAGAGAAATGAGCTGAAGCCCTAGAGGAAGACCACTTGGCCAGATGTGGGAGGTGTACTGTCAGAGACAGAGGGACCCTCATCTTAGATAAAACCCGGGCCATCCTCGTTCTTCCCAAGCCACACCTGTCAGCCCTGTACTAACTCCAGCCTTACCTAGTACTTCAAGTACTTTTAAAACACCGCAAAAGCAGTAAAAAACACAACAGGAAAACAATCCTAAGCCTAGCTACCAGACTGATTGCTTCAGGTACATTGACCTCTGTAACCTAGTTAATGGGCTATTTTTAAGTGGCTCTGCATATAGTGGCGTCACTTTCATGGAGACTTATTTCATGGACCAAGTCTCCAGCTTTGAGATGTCAGGAGCAGGAGTGCAAAAGCCTGGTGGGTCGCTGAGCTGGAGTGTGAGGTTGGGGGGGGGGGGGGGAGAGAACATGGGGGGGTCACACAGGCCTCAATTGCACAAAGGCCTTGCATGGTGGAAGAATAAACTCAGGTGTGTGTCTGATGCCTTTACATTTCTTTTTTACAGTATGGAGGAGCTCCTGGGGGGCCTGCGTTCCCTGGACAGACTCAGGATCCGCTCTATGGTTACTTTGCTGCTGTAGCTGGGCAGGTCAGCCTTTTCTTTAATATTGAAGACTAGTTGTATTCTGTCTGTATTAGCATTTAATGACGTGGCACAAAACAGTCTTTGCCCAGGAAATGAATCCCTTTGCCTAAAAGAAGGGAAAAGGAAAGGAAGACTAAAACATTCTTTATTTTGGATCCGAACAAAGTTGGACAGAGTACTATTTGTATCAACAATAAATCAGTTCAAAACTTGTGGTTGAACTGGGGTTTGATTGACCCAAAAGGGGATTATAAATATACTTTGAAGATCTGCAAAGTTTATACCTTCTCGATTGTATTATCAGGATAGAGCAAGGGCTGCTTACAGAGAAGAAATTCAAGATCTGAACATAAAACCTCTGCTTGCCTAGCCTAAAGACACGTATTAGTAATTAATTATTCTATAGCCCAATTATAATAGATAGCTACTTTCAGTTGAATTCGATAATTAATCGTTTACCCACAAAGGAGGTAGAGAAGAGCTATAAAGAGCCATCAGCCTCCCATCACAAGAGTTACTATCAGTATTCGGAAGGTAACGTCTACCCTAGGTGGGTGTGGATGCTCTCACAGAGCTGGCTCTCGATGTCCTTATTAGGTGTTGTGGCTGGATGACCCACAGAGGGAATGCAGGTCAGCTAGTCCCAAGGCCTAAGAGCCACTTCCTCCCTCAGAGAGTTTGTATGACAGATGCCTATGGCTACTATGGAGAAGGACACGTGCCTAGCTTGCAAGGTCACTGTGTGTTTGGTAAATACTCTGTGGACATAATCCAGATGTGTCCAGAGGACCTTCTTTCTTACTTAACTGTTTTAAACAAGAGCCCGAAAGAATGAAATTAATCATGATTTGAAAAAGCAAGCAAGCAAACAAACAAACAAACAAATAAGATCCTCTAGAATATGCTCAGCAAAATCCTCCAGTCACCTTGGAAGGAGTGGCACTCTAAGAAACACAGCTCTTGAGAATTTGAATGGAAAAATTGAGTTGAAGACTGGGAGACTTGCCTCTCGAGTGTCTACTTAATATGTTATTGATCCGTGTCTTTGAAACCACAAGACATAGCACACCTCAAGACGAGCATTCTTAGATTGCCAGTGCCTTCGGCATGTAAGTGATTCCACCTGCTTGGCTTTCAGCAGCACTGGCCTCTATTCCACACATTCATCTTCTTGCAAATTATTGATCCTTTTCCTATTTATAACTTAATGGGTGTCTCCCCAACTTGGATTTATATATTCTATTTAAAAATCCCTAAAGCTATCATGTGTCTTATCTTGACCTCAGTCAACCAGTAAGTAGGTATTGGACCCTATGTCTTCTCTCTATAATTGTACTTGGAAGACCCTGTCTCCTGAGTCAAACTAATCCAACAGCCTCTTTCTCCTTGGACCAGGCCTTGCATTTACTGATGCCTAGAAGTCTGTGATATACCCTACGTCTCACCTCTTTAAAACAAAGGGTTGGAGGGATATGTTTTTAAACAATTCCATTAACTAATTTTAAAATGACTGATTTTGATAGTTTCTTGCCTCAAACTGAGTGCAAACTGTCTGCCATGACAAATATTCTCTCACCATTGAATTATTTTTGGAATTAGGGTAAGAAGAATTTTGAAAGGCATTCCTTTAAAGAAATGCTACCTATGATTATTTTCTTGTTAGCGCTGCTTAGGGACTTGCAAGTGAAAATCGCCACCCTGACTTCCTTTCCTGGTTTTTGTTTGTTTTTTAAAGGATGGACAAATTGATGCTGATGAGTTGCAGAGATGTCTCACACAGTCTGGCATTGCGGGAGGATACAAACGTAAGTTCGTGGTCTTAGGATCTTTCTAACAATATTCTTGTTCTCTGTACTTCATCTGTGAACTGCGATTGCTCCTTTAAGGAAATCAAACTTTTCTCACCAAGCGATTATTTTTTAAAAGTTAATTCAGCATGGTTCCTACCAAGCCATTTCAGTTTACCAGAGAGGTTAGTGGATTTCTTGGATTTGGGTTCCCTGTACTCTTGGGATCCTTCGAACCAGTGAGACCATTTGGGTGGCCTCCCACACAGAGGACAAGTTAGGGTGCTGAAATGGAATCCACCAGGTCAGGTGTCATTAATGCTAAGTGCTAACTGCAGGTACCACTGACTTTGCCAAGTGCTTGTTCTGTCCTAACTCTGGTGGCACTGAGAGAGTAGCCAGTCTTGCCGTCTGATCTCTGGGCCCTGGGCTTACTTCCTGGTAATACGAACACTTGCCGGCCCTAACATTGCCCAGGTCATGCTCTCTGTCACCTGAGAAGAAGAGGTATTCATGCTGAGGACAGAGTCCCCTTCCTGCTTTCACTCCATGGCCAGCCTCCTGCTCTCTCCTCCATTCTTTGCAGACTGTATATGCAGCCCCACTGTTTGTCACATAGCCACTGTCCCGACTTCTTCGACACTTCCCATGTGCTCCAGGAAGCAAATGGGAAATAAACGTTGTAAAGATGCTGAATCCTAGCTGTGGCTTATCATCCCACATACTTTGGTTTTATTTGTTTGTTTGTTTGTTTGTTTTTGTTTTTTCAAGTCTAATCTTGACCACAAGAGGTGTCTGGGACAAATAATAGTGTCTTAACTCAATTATGCTACCTTCTAACTTCTTTGCGTTTGTTAATAAAGGCAGAACATCAAATGGACACCTCAACTTCATAATAAGCTATAAGTTAAAATGCTTAGAACTCATCCCTAAGGATTTGCAGTGGCGTTCTCAGCTGTAGGAGGTGCTGTAGTCTCTAGAGGGCCAGCTTTAAAACACTGGCTTTCTGCTGTTACCATGCCTTGTTCTGTGTGACTTCCATTATCTGTTACTGTTTCCTAGTTGGGAAATTAGTTCAAGAAAGAACTTTTGAAATTTGTGTCATATAACTTGGTCCTAAACAAGAGAAGCACATTTCCTGAACTACAAGGCCCTTTGATCTAGTTAGCTTAGTTCTCGGTAGCATCCATGATATACCTCCCAACTCCTGGCTGTCATGAGTTCTGCAGTTCCAGACAGAAACTGTACAGCCACTGGTCTTTTAAACACAGATTCCAAACCATAGGCCACAGACCTGAAAGTGGAAGGGTGCAAGTGGGATAATACAGATCAGAGCCAGTCATCCGTACAGGGGGACTCCATGGGAAGAGCGCCAGTCTCCAAAATGGAAATCCAGCTTTTCCTTTCCTTGCCTTTGGAGGAGGTTCCTCTACAAGAAGCTTGACAAGCAGAGAGAGGCTTCCGCCCTTGCTTGACCTGGATCATTGTTTCTACTGGAAGAAAAGATGACCGAGATATTGCGGTAGGGCGAAGAGAATCACAGCACACAGGGAAAGCACCATGTGGATAATTTTGAAACTATATACAACTTTTAAATATCAATAACACCCAAAATAGTCTAATAAAAATAATAATAATCTACATTCCCCCTTAGCCTTTACAAATGAAGGGATACTTCTACAGCTCCTATCTAGGGGTGAGAATTCAGTCCACCCATCATCCATTCATCCTTTCAACCAGCCAGTCCGTATTTAGATGGACAGTCATCCTGTGTGTGCAGAAAGAGTTCCACCTGCTGAAGGTCTCTGGGATAAGTACTGAGGCTGGGATTGTAACCAGCAGGCACACGGTCTAGCTAGATGGGAGTGAGCCTGCAGAACTGACATAGAGGCTGAAATGAAAGTCCAGCCACAGTGATGCCCATGGGGAGTGTGTAGATACACAATTCAGGCACACAGAATGAAAGACCCAGGTGGAACATGGTTTAGTTGTGGAAGTAACAAAATCCCTGTGGAGATCTGGCCTGTTGGTGGTGGAGTGGGAAAATTCCTGCAGGGGTTCTGGCCTTTCCCCTGAGATCAGAACACCCTATAGCATTCTGTATTGGAGAACACATACCACCCCAGCGAGAAGGTAAAGACTCCATTGAAAGTGTAGAATAGGGTCCACTTTAAAGGAAATAAAGAGACAGTTTATTCTGAGCCAAACATGAAGGACACTGGTTCAGGAACATGGACTCAAGTCACCTTGAATGTTTCACTGTGAAAGAAGTCACATGAACTTGTATAGTCAAAGAATAAAAGGAAGTCATGAACAAGGACCTTTGCCATTTCCCCTGGTGGGAAGATCAAGTATGCTGACTACATCCAAGTGGGGGCCCATAGGTTCCAGTTGATAAAATATTCATGGCTATAGTACTGTTAGATACTAGAGGTCTGCGAAGAAGCATAATGATGCATTCTAAGAACTATTTCTATGAAGTAAGAGGACGTTGGGTGAGATGCAGACGTTAGGGTTATTGGCTGTTAAAGGCGCCAAGTAGTTTAAGATAATTTTAGCTTGAGAATGATAGCCTTCTGTCTTCACAGTGTTCTGCTCAGCCAGGGGTAGCAGTCTGCAGGATCTTGGGATCACTGCAGATTCTTCAGACAGTTCCAACTCATAGGGACTATGGAGTGGCTAAATGCCTGTCCAAGAGCCCGCAGAGTCCCACCACTTAAAGAAATGACTGACCCAGGAGTAACAACCGTGGGGCTGCCACTTTACAAGGTCACTGAATCCTGGGGGAGCAGGGATTGGGCTTCCCACAGGTGTCTATAACATCGGCGGATAGATGAATCGTGCAGCTTTTGAAACTGGGCCCTGTTTGTTTCACAGTCCCACAATATTGGTATAAGCCAACATGAACTCTGTCCCATACAAATTGAGTAGCATGCTTTAAGGAGTTAATTAATAATAGAATTTATAATTAATTTGAATGATTCCAATGTAATGTAGAAAGGCTGAAATTATATTGATTCATGTACTTTCTTTGATTTAACAGCTTTTAACCTGGAGACTTGTCGCCTTATGGTTTCAATGTTGGATGTATCCTTTACCTTACTGGTTGTCTAGAGTGTTTTTTCCATGGCAAAAAAAAAAAAAAAAAAAATCTTTTTCTAAAAAAAAAAAAAAAAAAAAACTCATCCCAGGGTGAAGGAACAAGTACTCAGAAAAGAATTGCAATTAACTACAAAAAAACTTTGTGAAATAACTAGCTGTTAGGATATAATTTGGTGTGAGAAACAGACAGGAAGTTTAGTAAGAAGAAGGGCGAGTGTTCAAGATTGCCCAAGGTGCATAGGGTGTGGTGGCTTATGCATGTAATCTCAGCACTCAGGGTGCTGAGGCAGGAGGATCACTGTGAGTTTGAGGGCAGCATGTGCCATATTGCAAGTTGGCGGTTAGCCTGAGGTGCAGAGATCCTTTTGCAAGAGAAATGGGTGGAGAGGGTGTGTTAGAGTTAGTGCGGGAAGGCATGGAAGTGCGCAAGAATGCCGGCCTGTGGTTAGTCTCAGTTTGGCTAGAGTGCTACATCCCACCACAGCTAGCTTTCTACGGGGGAAGTCCAAGGGACTGTCAGAATCCATCACCTAGAACACCGAGGAAATGTAGCTCAACTCCACTAAGAGATCTGCCATTTTACTTCCAGCAGCTTACAATACAATTCTCTCATTCAGACCGAGTAGTGGACTTTTTTTCCTACAATAAAAATGGGTTTTCAGAGCTTTAAATCCATACATCATAAATTACATCACTTATCATGATTTCTTCTTATATTATACCAACAAGAATATAGACTAACTTTTTTAAAACATGGGGTGTCTTTCTGCCATTTTAACAGAAAGCATTGAATTCCCCTTCCCCTTCTATGTTCTCTCATGTAATCCTTAAAGATGTGAAGTGAGACAGTTCCGTCCTTGACTATAATCCAGAGAGATATGTCCGGCACGATGGGGTTCAATGAATTCAAAGAGCTCTGGGCTGTGCTGAATGGCTGGAGGCAACACTTCATCAGTTTCGATAGCGATAGGAGTGGAACGGTGGATCCCCAGGAGCTGCAGAAGGCCCTAACAACTATGGGTTTGTATTACCAAGTAGAGCTCCCCGTTAACTGATGAATCTCTAAAAGTGTGTGCTCCTTGAAGACAGCCTCTTCCCACGCCCTCCCTCACTCTCTTCCTCTCTCCCTCTCTTTCTGTCTCTAATGTGGTGGTTGTCTTTGTTGTTGTTGTTGTTTCGGAGTTTTGTTGTGTTTTTTAACCTTCAATCTTTTCTGGCTGGGTGACTTTTCTGCCTTCCAGGATTCAGGTTGAGCCCCCAAACTGTAAATTCAGTTGCAAAGCGATACAGCACTAGTGGGAAGATCACCTTTGATGACTACATCGCCTGCTGCGTCAAACTGAGGGCTCTCACAGGTTTGTCCCTGAAGCCATTCAGCATTACCAGGAGCTTAGAAGACCCTTCCTTAATGGCGTTTGTCATTTCTCCGGACCTCTGAACTTCTCTTCTGTCCAGTTTTTTTGGTTTTTTTTGGGGGGGGGGGGGGGGGGGTGCTTTAGCAGGCCCTTAGCACAGCTATTACACAAATGGATCATAATATGTTATTCAGAGGGTTTCTTTTCAGATGAATGAGTAATCAGAGTACGTTTTATTAAAAGGCTGCAGAGGCAGCTGTCTATTTTTTAAGTGCATTTGTTTATGGTGCTATGGCTACAGAGAGCTCACACATGCTAGGTAAACTCTGGACCACTGTGCTACCGCCCACAGCCTGAGTTGTACAGTATCGCTCATAGAGTGCAGTTATGAGTAATTCTCTTCAACTGTGGGACGCCTGTTAAAGTGAGTCACTTTTGGCCAGCAGGGCTGAAGTTGGTGGGATATTTGGTCACGGCCCACTTATCGTATCAACTTCTGTTATCCATCTGCTTCCTTGCTTACGCAGCATGCATGCTATTTCAGTGTGGAGAATCCTGTGCTTTCACAGCGGTTAAAGGTCCTTGAAGGCCTAACTGCTTTTACCAGCCAAGGTCGGTCATTTGTCTTAGCTCCACATTGGAAACGACCATTGGCCACTTTCTGTCACTGTTCATTATTTTCCTTGGCCTTATCTTGACTGGTTGTAGAATTTACATGTTATTGACATCGGATCCCAATGCCAAATAGTTAGCTGCTGTGAGTTTTGAAAAGCCGTTTAAGGAAAAACACTACATTTTACTATGTTCTTTTGCAGATAGCTTCCGAAGACGGGATTCTGGTCAACAAGGAGTTGTGAATTTCTCATATGATGATGTAAGTCTCCGTAAATAAGGACTAAGTAGAAGACAAACTGTACCCAAATGGGAGTCCCTTCCTCAGTTAGTTATTAAGAATACAGACATGTTGGCTCATGCACTCAGGAGGCTGATGCAGGTGGATTGCCATGAGTTCAAGCCAGTCTGAGCTATGTTTGTGAGATTCGGCCTTAAACAAAATAACAACAACAAAAATCGCAGAAAATGTCATAGGACATGGTGGTTCATGCCTGTAATCCCAGCTGAGGTTGGAGGATTGCTTCAAATTCAGGCCTAGCCTGTTGCACTGACTGACCAGCTTGTAGAAGCAGAGCTCCCTAGTTGCTCTGAGACTGAGAAAAGTGGGTGTCATGATAATGGCGACTCTTTCAGGCTTGGTTGCAAATAAACACGAGGGCCTCAGGTCAATCCTCAGAACACATGCGCTAAAAGCTGAATGTGGCAGGGCTCTGTTGTAACCCCAGTACTGTGGAGGTAGAGCTTGGTGGATCCTGGGGCTTGCCGACGATCCAGCCTAGCTTAGGGAATTTTAGGCCAGTGAGAAATACTCTCAAAATGTGGATAGCACCCGAGGCATAACACTTGAGGTTGCCCTTTAGCCTCTACGTTGATATGCACCCCAACACACAGCATGTACCACATATACACAGCCTAACACACACCATGCACCACATTTACACATCCTGTCTTACACTATGCACCACATAGACACAGCCTGATAGAGCATGCACCACATAGACACCGCCTGACACACACTGTGCACCATGTACCACATAAACACATTTTGACTCACCCCATGCACCACATACACACATCCTGACAACCAGCATGCACCACATACACACATCCTGACACAGAGCATGCACCACATATGCACAGCCTGACACACACCATGCACCGCACATACACAGCCTGACACACAGCATGCACCGCATATGCACAGCCTGACACACCGTGCACCGCATATGCACAGCCTGACACACACCATGCACCGCATATACACAGCCTGACACACAGCATGCACCGCATATACACACATACACACATATATAAAGCAACAGTAAGGTCTCTTTCAAAGCTGTTGTCAGACGTCAGCCAGCTGCGTGGAGCTGGCCCGCCATGCAGATGCTACCGCCATGCTCACCCTGTATACATGCCACTGAGCGGTAGCTGGCAGCTGTGCTTTGCGCACCTGTGCTGTTTCTTGAGCACATAAGGAAAACACCAGCTTAAACCATGATGTAAAACAAGCTCTTTACGGACAGGACCTGTGGAGTGGCAAAGTATAGGCTTCGGCATTAGAGGGGACCATCAAACAGGTTTCTACATGTCCTAATCTTTGTCTCTCAAATAAGAGTCGTCAAGTTGGCTTAGCAGAATTGATGCAGGAATTAGCATTGTGTAGCTCCTTACCAGTGTTGGAGAATAAGCTCAGCGTGGGCGTGGTCTAATTTAATGATTCTCAACCTCTCAGTCATGGTCCCTTTAGTGGTCCAACAACCCTTTCATAGGAGTCCCCTGAGATCTGAATATCAGATATTTACATTACAATATATATAACAGTAGCATAATTATAGTTATGAAATAGCTACAAAAATAATTCAATGTTTGGGGGTCACCCCAGCACGAGGAACCGTATTAAAGGGTTGCAGCATTAGGAAGGTTGCGAACCACTTCTCTAGTGGGTCTAGTTGGGGAGACAGCCCTGCATAGCAAGCACTGATGTTGCCAGTTGTGTGTTTTGGAGTTGCTGGAGCAGGGTCAGCCTTTCTCTTTCTGTGTGTGCATGGCTTTGACTCTGATGAAGCAGATTTTAAAGAGTGATTGTATTAAAAGTTAGCCGCTGGAGTCGTGGGGTAAAGTCAGTTTGGAAGCCCATTGGTATGACAGTGTAAGCCAGTTTGTTCTTGTGGGCAAGTACTTCTGACCATGACTGTTTCTAGATCTTAAATATTATTTAGGATTTAAATTCTTTGTCTGTTGAAGTGATTCCTCCTTCCCATAAAGTGAGAAACTTATCAGACTTTAGAAAAGAAAGTTCTGCGAAAAGTAAGAGCCTTCCCAGACTTCATTTAGGTAGAACATAGGAAAATGGGATTTTTTGTTGTTTTTGTTTACCCTTGATGCCAAGACAGAGAATTAAAATGGAAGCTGCCCACAGGGAGGCTGTGGCACCTCAGAGGCTGTGCCACCACAGAGGCTAAGCCACCACAGAGACTGTGGCACACAGAGACTAAGCCACCACAGAGGCTGTGCCACCACAAAAGCTGTGGCACCTTAGAGGCTAAGCCACCACAGAGGCTGTGGCACCTCAGAGGCTGTGGTACCTCAGAGGCTGTGGCACCACAGAGGCTAAGCCACCACAGAGACTGTGGTACACAGAGGCTGTGGAACCTCAGAGGCTAAGCCACCACAGAAGCTGTGGCACCTCAGAGGCTGTGACACTACATAGGCTAAGCCACCACAGAGGCTGTGGCACCTCAGAGGCTGTGGCACCACAGAGGATAAGCCACCACAGAGGATAAGCTACCACAGAGGCTGTGGCACTCCAGCAGCTGTGGCACCTCAGAGGCTGTGGCACCACAGAGGCTAAGCCACCACAGAGGCTGTGGCACCACAGAGGCTAAGCCACCACAGAGGCTGTGGCACCACAGAGGCTGTAGTACCACAGAGGCTGTGGTACCACAGAGGCTAAGCCACCACAGAGGCTGTGGCACCACAGAGGCTGTGGCACCCTTGGTACTTTGCAGACTGTAGTGTAACACTGTTTTCCTTTTTTCAGTTCATCCAGTGTGTCATGACCGTCTAACTCAAGAGGAAGCTGTCTGAGTATGTTCAACATTCCAACTGGAGCCTGCCCTGGCTTCCTCTCTGCCTTCAGTGCTGTGTGCAGACTCCACCAGCAGACACTCCTGACAGCCCTTGAACGGGATTATGACTTTATATAGAACTGCAGCTTCATTTTTCATTTTGATAATAAATTCCTTTGAAGTTTAATAATATAAAAACAAGTCTGTTATACCAGTCAGAACCTCCTGAGCCATTATCAATCATGCCTTATTTTCCTGCTAACCCTCTTTTATATAAAGTATGCAAAATATTTAACATATACTACATATTTTCTGGTGATATATGACATGTTTTCATCAGATTTAGCTCTTATTCTTTCCCTGAAGAATGTGGTTGTTAACAGTTTGTGTGGGGTATTCTTAAGTCACATAGATCCACAGTGGTGCAAAACAAACCAATGAACCTGGCAATCCACATACTAGAAAGTATACGTTTTAGGACTTACTGGTTAAAAGCCTTATGAGTAGACAGAGATATTGAACGGTTACTGTCCGCCTCCTAAAAACCTATAGATCATTTGAGTGGCAAATACTGTCACCAAGTTCTTCTTTGACATCCACCCCAAACTTTTGTTAATTATACTTCAAGGTCTTGAATACTGTAAGTTTAAAATTGTCAGAAAGAAGACTAAAGAGAAATAAGAATATATTAACTGTTTCTTTTTTTGACTAAAGAGGTTCTAGATGGCTTTAATTTCCTTTGTATATTTCTGTATCTCCCAAATTTTTAATAGTGTGTATGCTTTCATTTTAAAACCAGATGTCAGGGGAGGAGAGAGAGCTCAGTAGCTAAGAGCATGCACTGGTCTTGCAGAGGACTAAAGTTCCCAGCACCCATGATGGGTGACTTACTAGTGCCTCAGGCCCCCCGTGGGTGCCTACCTGTATTTCACCTGCAGATACCCCAGTACAAAATATATGCATGCACATAATTAAAAAGTAATAAAAAATAAGTAAGCCAAGCAGGTTCCATTTTAAAAAAATTGTTGGCATTCATATTTGAATGTCATTTGTTCATGATCTTAAACATGCAAAAGTAAGGGACTCTAATGGATGTCTCAATTTATGATCTGGCTTTAACCACTGGGAGTAGAGTCTTCCCTCTCACTCAGTTTCCAGGTATTCTCTAATAGCTTATTTGGTTTTGCACACACACACACACACACACACACACACACACACACACA
>JADRCD010205680.1:0-41926 GCA_019843815.1 Montemys delectorum | reverse complement strand
TCTTTCTTTCTTTCTTTCTTTCTTTCTTTCTTTCTTTCTTTCTTTCTTCCTCTTTCTCTCTCTCTTTTTTTCTTCCTTTCTTTGTCTCTCGTTCACTTATCAACCTACTATATTTTGGATAAAATTAATATCCTGCTGTCCATGTTATATTTTTGTTATCTTTGACTTTAATATCATTTGATTTTTCTATGGAATTTATCAGTCCTGCTTTTTTATTCTTTCTAGATTTCTATAATTTTAATCTTACCTGTTTTGATTTTGTTTCTTTCTGCTTTAACCTCCTATGTATGCCACTGTCAAAGATCTGAATTTCTCTTGTGTTCAAAATTCCATGACTCCACACATGTTCCTCTTCCTTCTCCCTGCTTATGCTTTTCCCAAGTTGCCACTGTTAGGCCCACTCAGGTGCCATCAGTCTTTCTGGCAGCTCTCAAGTCTCTCTCAGTTTCCTCCTAAGATCTGCTCCTATAATCCTTGTCATTTTCTCTGACACATCAACCTTAGGCTTAGCCATAGGCCTTGGGAACTTGGTATGTCTAAAATGAGAGCCATCCTTATTGCATGATGCAAATATATTCATCTTCCTGTATCTCTAGTTACCAATTTCAAATCAATAAAATCTACCAATACCATCCTCAGTTCTAAATGTGTTAGAGACTCCTTATGACCTTCTCCAAAGTCATTCCTGGCTTTTTCTTTGATGGGAGTGGTTTGATTTTATTTGGAGCAACTATGTCCAGTTGGATTAGAGGTTGTAGACTGACAATTTAAATGTTCAATAAACTGCAATTGCATTTATTTTTATTACGTACTAGCTAGCTCATGCTCTGTACTGACAACTTGCCAATTGATTCACTTTTAGTCCAGGAAAAGTAATTCAAACCATTTTGTGGCCTCTTTGGGGGTGGGTTTCTCTTTGTTGACCTTGGAAGCAAACACTTTTTCCTTGTGCCCCTTTCCTCTTCTCTGTCATGTGACCACTTGATGCCTGGAGTATGACAGTGTCCTGATCTCAGGGTAGGAAGTGAAGATAGAAGCCAGATGGAGGACTCCAGAAGGCTGCTGGAAGGACAAGAACATCCAGGTGATAGGGAAAAAAAATTCCAAAAGATCCACAATGCTCCATCAGATTTCCTTTAAACAATTATCTTTATGTGAGTAGGTTAGTGCCACTGCCAGCTACAGTCAGAGCAGCTCCTTTAGCTGTGGGTAGCAGTAACTGCAGACTCATAACTGGTGAAAGTCCTGAGAACATCCAACTGTTTGGCTCCCAACCACAGTGATACATTGATGCCACCCAAGCCCAGGACTCAGAAAACATTGTCAAAGGAGGACAAAAAGAACGTAAGAACTAGAGGAAGGGGTGGAGTTTTGTGTGATGCTATCTTCCAGGGATGACATGACTATTGCATTTCCCAGCTCACAGCAGATGCCATTATCTTTCTTAAGACTTTTGTAAGATCGTGCCTAACAATTTCCTGTCTTGAAGAGACCAGGGACTATCATGGACCCATCTCTCACTGAGCATCTATAGACAGTCTCGATGGTTGGTTACTAAGGGAGGGGCAGACATTTTAATTGGTAAGTCGCCCATGTAATCAATCTCTCTCTCTCTCCTATGTTCCTGTGAGTTACCCTGATATAAAAGGGAGAGGATTTAGGAAGGAAAGGAGGATCCTTGGAAGTGGGAAGGGAATGAGAAATGGTGAGGGGGGGGAATGTTTCCCTTTTCAAAGGTAGTGCTTTCAATGTATTCGGGTGGAAATCTTCCCCTGACTTTAAGTCTCAAGATGATCCAAAGACAACCAGGAAAACAAGGAGCGGAATCTTTATGGGCTGGATTAGAATGCACTGTGGTTGTGACTAGGGTGGTAATGATTTGTTAACTGGGAGACGAGACTCATTAAGTTGGGGGCTGCACTGAGGTGGAAGAATTAAGGCTCTGGGTCAACTGAACCTTGTACCGGTCTTTGTCAAGTAACCAGCAAGGACAATGTTGTTGGCTAGGTCAGCATATTTCAGCTCTACTGGATGGCACTGGCAGAAACAGTAGACACAGTTCATCCTATGAATGTGACACATAGTTTCAAAATCTAGGACAACAGGCTGAGTTGAGTTAATTAATATACTTTGATAGTGTGTGTGTACCATCCTCCTTATGCACTTAGCCCTCCAGCTAGCCACAATCACTGGGCTGGAGTTACCAATACATGTGTTTCAGGGTAGGACCCCAGCTTTTAGACATAGGAAGCAAGACCTGGTTATTTTTCATGCCTTTGGAGCACTAGTTATTCAGGAAGATATAGACTTAGTTGTTTTGGTCACAGAACATCTCTGTTCATGGTTCATGCCTCATTAGGATATTGAAGAATTTGTTCCATGATGACCATTCTAAACTATTATGGATGTAACTGTTCATCCTCCTGGGAATCACTCAGGGCCTGGCTAGGGAACAGGTGTCACCCCAGTCTTTTTATTGCACCTCTTCTCCCTCCACATGGCCTATACACATGTGATATTGATCCCTCTAGACCTCATGACCTCCTCCTAGTCACCCACAAAGAACAGTACTTTTAAAAGGAAGGGGTCAAGAAAAACTACCAGATCCTTCCAATCAGGCTCACTCAGAGTCTCAGGCTATTGTGGGTCTCAGATACATCTGGAAACAGTTGGCATAAGAAAGGTTACTGGCTTATAACATTCATCTATCTATCTATCTATCTATCTATCTATCTATCTATCTATCTATATCTATATATCTATCTCTCTCTCATCTATTTGGTTTTTGGAGGCAATGTCTGACTTGGTAGCACTGGCTAACCTGAAACTTGCTATGTAAACCAAGCTGATCTTGAATTCAGAGATCTACCTGCCTCTAACCTATAACCATTCTAACAGGAATTCTTATTCTTTCATAACCCAAGGGAAAGTAAAGAGACTCAAAATAGAGAAAGTGGTTAGTATGTGTGTGTGTGTGGGTGGGGTGGGGTGAGAGGCACATATGATAGAAACAGATGGCATGGAGAAGAAAGATGTTTAAATATTTACTAGAGTAAAGTGTAGGTGGGAAACACAAAATTCAGTATCATGCAGCATAATCAATTGGGACCTTTGAATTTTGAATATAAATCCTGTATGTATGGACAGGGAAGAAGTAAGAAACAGGCATATGCTTCTTAAAGAATATGTGCTTTTGAAAACTAGATGTATACATGCAAAGTAATTAAAAGAACTTCAAGCACCCTGAGAATAGGCATTGTCTGGGGCTTTGAGAGGTTCCCTGCTTCACTGGTTTGTTTCTGCTTTGCTGTGAGAGATGGATAAGAAATGATCTAACTTCGCAGGTCAGGCCTCCAATTGCCTTTCAAATACCACTGAGAACAAAACTCCAACTACTCATATTAAGTGTTAGCAATCATAAATATAATTAAACCTATTGAGAAATATTATGTGACCAGAGACATGCTTTTCTTCTTTACTGCCCTTGAGCTGTAAAACTTAAGAAGACTACTGTAGCCCTACCATTAAGGAAAGGTTTTCAAGGACTGCTGAGAACATCTGTCCTACTCTCTGCTTTTTAATTTCCCCCCTAAGCTGAAGAGACTGCTCTCAGTGGATTTGCTAACTGGCATGAGCTAAGGAGAGATCCAAGCCACTCTGGGGAACTAAGTAATTACCCTTGTTATTCCAACTCCAGTCATCAGTTTTGCACCTTGGTGCAGACAACAAATAAATGTGCGAAGGCTCCAGGTCCCCAACTGGAAACATCTCCAGGAGGAATAGTTTGAATGGAGAGGACAGACTTTGCATTTTTAATGACCTACTTTGGATTCCTAGAAATGCCAGTCATACAATGACTGTGTGTGATGTCACTTCAGCACATGGACTTGGACAGAACACAGCACTGTAGTTTAGTCTTTCTGTCCACACATAGACACACTGCAAATCTCACTTCACTCATGCTGAGCTACTTCCCTGTAAGGCCTTCCTAGCATCCAATATTCACCAGACAAATGACTTCCAAGTAAACAATACACACTCAAGTAAGAGATGTAGTATTGTGTCTTATTTCTCACTTTAAGCCAAATTTGTAATATCATGTTTCTCAAATCCATCTACTTTTTCCATCTTCACTGCATGACCCTTATTAAGATATTAGTGGTGTCTTGACAGGTGGAAGCTAAAAGCTCCACAAGGTATCAGGCTTCTGCACCTTGATGAATCTGATCCATTCATTCTTCATAGCAGAGTTCTCTTAAACACAACGTTGATTAATATCCTCTTAATGGATACACTAAAGTGTGAATACATTAAAATTCAGTTTTTACCAGTTGAAGACTTCTGTGATTTTGACAAACCCATGGAGCCATCAACATGGCCAGGATAGAGAAAAATAAATCTCTTCTCCTGCTTTCTCACACTGCTGCTTTGCCAACCCTGGTCCTGGGCTACCACTTAGTTGTGCTTCACTTAGGGTGTGTTGCATTTATGCCAAAATCATATAAATGGAATAAGACAGTAGTGGCATTGTTACTCATACATCTTTCAATGATAATAACACATGAAATTCATTCATGTTACTGAGTAAGACAGTGTGACTCTTTTTTTTGTTACTTGAGTAATCATTGACTTTATGTATCTATCCATTGACTTTTATATCTATGCATTGACTTACTGAGGAACACTCGAGTTGTTCTAGACATGGCTGATTAGGAATATTACCACACCAGTAAGCATTCTTATGAAAATTTGTTTTTGTTAGTGTATGTTCTTATTTCTGTAGTATCAGTATCTATGTGTGGGACTGGTAGGTCATATGATAAGTGTCATATGATAATTGCCAAACTCATTTCCAAGTACCAGGAGTTATTCCACCATCAATATATGTATGTGTTCCATTGATCTAACATTTTAGCCATCATTTAATAGTGTTAGGCTTGTTTTTAGTTGTGGAATATTTGCTCCTCATGATATTCGGTAATTTAAGCACATGAATTTTCAATAAAGTATCAGAAAATTTCATATTAGTTAATAAGGGGTAAGAAAGATAGAAGACAAAAGTATTTATACACATAAGTATGTTACATATGTACACATACAAATGTATTCATAGTAAATTAAAAGTAAGGTATATATGACATTAACAATCCTATCACTGCAATATTTCTCATGGTTGTAGCTATTGTCTACATAATAATGGTCTCCTCCTACTTTACATGCCATACTCCATTTGCCTGTAGCCCACACTTCAGTTGACTCTAGTTACAGACCAAACAGAAGAAAATTTTATTCATGAAGGGCCTAGGCTGTGCTTGTTTTGCATTGACTTTTATCAGGTAATACACTGCAAGAAAGAGACACTCTATAGACTTTCCTATATTTCAGATAGTTTTTTCTTGCCTATGTTGTATAGCAGAAGCCTAATTTCCCATTGGTAATTAGGAATGTCCCAAATCAGCACAGTAGCTGTCTCCTGTTTCTATTGATTTACAGGTATGAGAAATCCACAGTAACTAGTTATGATGAGTGATTTACATTAAGAGAAGGACTGGAAGCTCTGCTACTGTACCAGTAGTGATGGGTATAGGTATTTATCATTTATAAAGGAAAAAGCTAGTACAGACAGATTGATAGCTTTCCATGACAGAAACCAGTCTGAGGATACTTGGAAATGCTGAGTGTAAGAGTCAGGTTTTAATCTCCAAAACATCTCAATGAGAAAATGTACTCAGAACTCCTCCCCAGCTGCCGGAGGTATTATTACAGCCTGTCCTGCCTCTGCTATCCCTAGAGTACAACCTTGCCAAAACACTGATTTATGCTCTCCCTCATGTGCTGTACACAGTGGTAGTGAGTGTTTAATGAGGTTAAATAAAAAATTAGTGCAAGGTTGATGTAAACATAGGACAATACTCATTCCATTCTGGGGATCTCCTCTGGCCTTCCTTCTGTGCTCCACACATGTGCATCTAAACATTCATCTGGTGGATGTCCATAAGGATGTCTTGAAAGCAATGCATATAAAACCGTTCCAGCTTCCCTAGTCTTTCCTTCTGCTAACTCATCTAACAATTTAATTCAGTTACTCCAGAGGGTTTTCCCAACATCTCTCTGTGTCTTCCTCTTCATGTCCAAAGGATCTCCAGTTTCTGCTGACTTGTCCTTGCATGGATCTCAAATTGGTATAACCATCATGTGTTTTCTGGAATACTGCAATTGTCTCTTACACTGTCATTCTGTTTCCCTCTCCCTCTCTAATGTAGCCTCAAAGGAGCAGTCAGAGGAGACACTGCCAAACCCTTAGATTTCTTTTTTAGGTATCAAGATTTCTGAAAAGTCTACCTGTATACCTGCCAATACACACATGCTTTGCTACTTTCCCCAGGAGAAGATTAGAATCATTCTGAATTACCACCAGTCTTGATTTCCTTTTTTCTGTAGTCAATTAGATTAGGTATATTCCATTCTGTAGGTTAAGATATGCCAGTGGGCATTTTGTCAAAATAAACATTTTTTTTCGAAAATAAAAACAGACCTTGTCTTACATTGAATTATAATCTGTTGCCATCTGAATCATTCTGATAAGTAAGGGTTTAGTTTCAAAAACAACTAGGATGGTTATAAAAGTGGAAATGGCTTTGCCTTTCATCAAGAGGCTATTAACCTATAACCATGAAACAATATTTGTGTTTCTTTAGATAGAATAGATATATAGTAATTGAATATCATTCTAAATGCACAAGCTTCCAAATGCAATGGGTATTTTGAGTTTTGAAAAGAATATCCATTGTAGCTAGTTTGTATTATACTAATGAGAAGAAAGCAGGCAAAGCATTTTGCTTAGATTTAAATCACATTTTAAAATGGAAGTATACATGCCCACAGATCTGTATTTATTACAGAAAGAACACAGTCACTTTATAGTAGAGAAACACTACAATCTTTTACCATGTGATCAAAGTAATATCACAATTAATGAAACTAATCAACATCAGAGGCTTCCTAATACGATGGACCGAGGCAAACACCATCTCTTTGACTCCTGCCAGAAATACAAACCTAATCCAAATCCTGAAGAAACGTCAGACAGGACCAAATTGTCTAGCCTGTGGCCTTTAAAAATACCAACGACATGAAGCACAACAATGACTAAGGAACGATTCCAGATTAAAGCAAATTTAACTAGATATAGCTCATAGCTTAGGCTCTTTTATTCAATTAAAGAACTTAATTGGACAGTTGGAAAGCACAGAATGAAGTTTATAGCTTAGATAATGGTATTTCTTTAATACTAATTTCCTGGTGTGATATGTATTATGACTGTCTCAAATAATGTAGGTATTTTTAGGGGATCCAAGCTAATCTACTCAGAGGTATTGCATATACATAAACTTTATTTCAAACCATGGGGGATAAAATACATCAATGTGTGTATGTGTATATACATACACACAGAAACAAATATAACAAAATATTAGTATTTAGTTAGTCTGTGTAAAAGATACATGGACATCTT
Organism: Montemys delectorum; assembly: GCA_019843815.1. Taxonomy (NCBI): domain Eukaryota; kingdom Metazoa; phylum Chordata; class Mammalia; order Rodentia; family Muridae; genus Montemys; species Montemys delectorum. The sequence continues at coordinate 34,410 of JADRCD010205680.1, read as the reverse complement.
TGTATCTTTTACTATTGTACATTAAATGTATATTTATGTTAAAAATTTGAGAAAAATAGGCTATCATTATTACAATATTATAGACTTTTAGAAAAATTGTCTCTTTAAGATTTCATCAGCTGCCTTAGAAATAGTCTCTCTTGAAAATAGTCTTTCTCTTATGCTTTTCTTGTAGTCAAACATAATCTCTCTTTAGAGGCTAATGAGATATTTCTCTTTCTATTATATTTTGTATAACAATTTTATTTTTATCTTGGTAGTTGTATTTAGAGAAAACTAGGATTCCATTTGACTTTCACATGGGGAGCTTAGGTTTGTTGGTAATTAAATTTGTGGGTTTGGACAATGTTTGTATGATTCCCTTCCACAGGGCTTGCATGTCACTTGCTGAGGAGAAGGTATGGGTGAAGAAGCTGGAATTGTATCCGCTTTCTTTTTGTAGTGGAGCTAGAAGAAACTACACCCATGCCGTTAGATAGCCATGTAGGAAATGAGGCAGTTGAAGGCAGGTGATTAGAATATTACTGAACTATAAGTAATAAATTGAATTAGGAAGTTTGTATCAGCGAATCCTGGTGGCTCAGGTGTAATTTCAGCTACTTTGAAGACTAAGGAAGAAGCATCACAAAGTCAAAGGTCAAGACCCTAGGCTACAATAAGACGGAAGAAGAGGTTTGGAGAGGTATAACATGGATGAAGCCCTTGATTCCATTCCGTCTCTCTCTCTCTCTCTCTCTCTCTCTCTCTCTCTCTCTCACACACACACACACACACACACACACACACACACACATGCGCGCTCGACTTCTAACATTCCAATTTCATTGATTGATGAGACTGCAGGAAAAACCATGGGCTCTGAGACCAGATTGGCTTTCATTTTAATCACAACTCTGCTCTTCACTTGTCTAATGGCCCCAAGAATGATTATTAGTTTAACAGCCCAGCTTCCTCATTGGAAAATGTAGAGAAATATTTCTAATTTGGAATAATTGGAAGCATCTTGGAAATGACATTGATGGCGAACAACCCCTCATGTAGACTTTTCATTAAACAGTGTAAGCATAGTACACATAGTCTCAAAGCCTGCTATAGGCTTGCTTCACACAAGTGTGTCATTGTGAAGTATTACAAATTTCCGAGCAGCCAATTTTTCAGAAAAGACAAAATGTAGAACTAGCCTGGATGTTCATCAATAGATGAACAGAGAAAGATGATGTGGTGTGTGTGTGTGTGTGTGTATGTGTGTGTGTGTGTGTGTGTGTGTGTGTGTGTGTGTGTGAAAACGAGAGAGAGAGAAAGAGAGTGAGACAGAGACAGAGAGACAGACAGAGACAGAGAGACAGAGAGAGACAGAGACAGAGACAGAGAGACACAGAGAGAGAGTGAGATAGAGACAGAGACAGACAGAGACAGAGAAAGAGTGAAACAACAATGGGTATTTATCTTATTTGTTTTAGCAAATCTGATCTCCACCTCCCTCCCTTCCTCTCTCCCTCGTCCCTTCTTCCAAAGAAGGATGATTATTTAGGTTGATTAAGGGGACCAGTGGGAGGGGTCAAAGAAGGGATGGTGGTGGGCAGATAAAACAAAATACCATGACATATATGTATGAAAATATGTATAGTGAAGCCTATTATTTTTGTATGCCAAGTTAAAAAATTAATTAAAGTATTTTTTAAAATTCCTTGCAAGATTCACAATTTGTGTTCATCGGGAGCTGTGCATATTACATCTTTGATTTATTGAAAATCTGGGCTCTGGGGAGGAAGCTTATGTATCACTTACAAATGTTTTAAAACTGTTCTGCTTTGTAGGTACTTACAAAAGCCCACTGGTTATGATTTTTCTTCCTGCTATGAAACTGTCCCAGCCTGGAGCTGATTTTGTTTGGGCTTCTGTGAGAATGAAATGCCACTGACATAAATTGTGTGTGTTGAGACCCAGGCAAGGGGATGTTTTTAAAGAGATTCACTTGTTTCCTCTGCCCTCCTTCTCACTTTGAGCATGACCTTCAATTGTCAGGCTTAACTCTCCTAGTTTTATTTGGCTGTTGAACCTAATTATAATGAGTGAAAGGCTCTAGGGCTTATCACAGATGAGGTGGTGAGCCGTTTTCAGAAACGTTGCCTTCAAATAGACATTTGTGGCTTAATATATCTGTTGCACCTAACAGCTGTGTGCCACTCCTAGAAAATTTAGTCCCCCATCGAGATTACTTGTCACAGAAAACAAGGTGTGTATGTGGGTGGATGAGGGGGTAGGAACTCTAAGGTTTACATTACATACATAAATATTTATATAGACATGAAATACTGTGGTCAAGTATAGTGAGGTGGTATTACTCACACTTTGTATGGTGAAAGATGATTTTTAAAAAATTTTTGATAATATTATTTCAAAGAAGTATTTTTTCACACAAGAGTTTTAATGGTTTTGATATATTGTCTTAAACTAATTTTAAGAGATGTTTATGATCATTCTTCTCTTCCCAAGTACACATGAAGCTGCTTAAAAATGACAGCAAACACTGAAAAAATATAGCTTCCTCCTCATATACCAACTTATGGTTTTTTTAAAGAGATACATTATATTTATACATGTGCATCTGTGTGTGAATTTCCTTACATGAGTTCCCAGAAGACAGAGGCATTACAGTCCATAGAATTGAAAATACAGGTAGTTTGAGCCTACCAATATGGATGTTAGGTACCAAACTCAAGACCAGTGAGCACTCTTAACGGCTGAGCTGAATCTCTAGTCCAAGATTACAGTCCTTAAGAGCAAATTAAAACATGCCATGTGAAACCTGATACCATGAGAACTTTGAGGACACATTTCCTTTCATGGATTATTTATATCAAACTTCAATTGTTGTAGATTTTGAGTCGAAGAATGGAGGGGGCATTCATGGAGAAAGATGAGTATTGAGTAATAAAAAGGAAGATATTTATACAAACAATGAGTAGAGGATGGTTAAATAATTCATGTGTAAACTTTGTATATGTTGTGTACTCCACATCCATTGTGATTTTTTTAAGTTATTCAACTGTTTTAGAGCAATTTTAGATTTATAGCAAATTAGGCAGGAGCTGAGATACACATCACTGAGAGTTTCCACGTATCTTTGTTTGCACCTATGTAGACTCTCACTTGCTACAAACATCTCACTGTAGGAGTAGGACATTTGATATACTTGATGGACCTATGCTGATATATTTTTATCTATCATGAAAGCTCATAGTTGATGCTGGAGTTCAATCTCTATGTGTTCATTCAGTTAGTTTTGACAAGTATGAGTTGTATAATTTACCCTTTTATACTCGTGTAAGAGACTTTCATTGCTCCCAGAATAGAGCATCTATGCACCACCTTTCTCACCCTTTCTGTTTAGCTTACAACCATCACTCATCTAACATTTTCAGAATGTTATGGAGTCAGAACCATACAGTATGTAATGTGTTAATTTTCTTTCGTAAGGTGTGTTTCTGCTTCCCCCACATGGTTTCTGTGACTCTATTGCTCATCTCTTTTAGTCTTGAATATTATTTTATTGTCTGACTGATCCATGGCTTACTTCTATTGAAAGATTCATTGATGGTTTCCAAGTTCATGGCAGCTGAAAAAAAATCTACAAGCTCTGTATACATGGTTTTGAGTTTGTTTTATTGTTCAATACATTTGAGTAACCATGGAGATGTGAGGTTGCTGGAATCTATGTAAGTGTATATATGGATCTCTATGACTATGCTGAATCCAGCTTCTTCTGAGATAGTTAAATAATTTCTTATTGACATCAATAACCAACAAGAGTTTCTTGTTTTGCAGTTCTGTAGCTATTTGAAGTCATCAGTGGGACTTTGGCCATCTTGACAAATGTAATTGTGAATCACATGATTATTGTTGTATGGAGGTTCTGGGAATTGAAGGCCTTGGGTATGCTAGGCACATGTTTTGCCACCGTGTAGAGAGAATATCTTGTGTATTGTAAGGATTCATCACTTGTTAATTAAAAAAAAATCTATGATCTATAGGAAAGGGTAAAATAGAAGGTGGGACATTCAGGAGATGGAATGGATTCTGGGATAGATAGAGCAAGGCTGAGATTCACTTGGGAAGATGGGGCAAAACAGATGCATTGTACATGAGCATGGGTAACCAGCCACATGGCAGGATGTAGATTAGAATAAATGGGTTAATTTAAGTTATGATCTAGCCAGAGAAGAGCCTAGCTATATAGCCAAGATATTTGAAAATATATTTTGAGTCTGAGTCTTATTTCTGGGAGCATGGGGCTGGGACCAAGAACCAGGACGTAACCTCTGCACCACTGAGTCACAACCCCAGAATTCATTGCTTTGTTCTGAAATTCCCTAATGGTCTATGATGCGGAAAGGCTTTTATCATGTGTGTTTGTTAGCCTTGTGTCTTTTGTTGTTGTTGTTGTTGTTGTTGTTGTTGTTGTTCTTATATATCCTTTTAGACTTTTGCCTATTTATCTGTCAGGTTGCTCATTTTTTATTATTGAATTCTAAGAAGTTTGTATAAGTTTTGACTAGGTGTGATGGCACACTTTAATCTCAGCTCTTGGGGGGGCCTGGACAGACAGATCTGTGAGTTTAAAGACAACCTATTCTACATCAGCAAGTTCTAGGCCAGATAGGACTACATAGTGAGACAGTCTCTAGAAGAGAAGCTTTGTATATTTGTATATTATTGATAATAGTCATTTGCTAAGTATGTGTTCTGAATCATCTTGTTACTCTGTGGCTGTCTACTTACCCTCTTATCAGAGGATGTGCTTTTGATGTTAATGGAATTTAGCTCATCAATTATGTCTCATCTATTTCCCTTTTGCTGTTGTATCCAAAAGGGCATGACACACCAAATCTAGATATTTCTTGATTTTAAGATTCTAGGCACTCTGTAGTTTTATAATTTACATCTTTATGTAATCCAGTTAGTCCTGCCCCCGGCCTCCTAAGTGCTTGTATTATAGGCACACAATTCTGCTTTTGCAACTTTCATAGGAGTTTTGTGCTTTTTCTGTATGTAACTTTTTTTTTTTAATAGTCTGTAACAGTTGGGATCATCACCTTCTGGAGGGGGCTAATGTAAATGGTAACATGCCTTTACTTTCAGATTGTACTTATTCATTGCTTGTATTTCGAAAAAATCATGGATTTTTCTTTTTAAACTAACCTTATTGTAACTGGCAAGTGACTTTCATTTTAGCGGGGGAAGTGCTGTTAGTTTGTGTTTTCTGCCCTGGTTACTGTGTCATTTGTGAATAAGCACTTTGTTTCCTTTTGGCAGTTAATACGCTTTTACTTTCCTTGTCTTATTGCAGAGGCTGGAGTTCCTGGTGTAGTGCTAAGAAGATAGGCAAGAGGGAGCAACTTTAACTTCTTGATGTTAGTGGGAAAGTTTTACAGTTACCTTCATTAAAGTTAGAATGTTAGTTATCTATATTTTTGTAGTTGTTCTTTATCAAACTGAGAATGTATGCTGTTCTTTACAACCTTACTGTAGCTGGCAAGCGACTTCCATTTTAGCTGAGGAAGTGCTGTTAGTTTGAATTTATTTTCTTTAAAAGATTTATTTATTATTCTATGTAAGTACGCTGTTGCTGTCTTCAGACACACCAGAAGAGGACATCAGATCTCATTACAGATGGTTGTGAGCCACCATGTGGTTGCTGGGATTTGAACTCAGGACCTCTGGAAGAGCAGTCGGTACTCTTACCCGCTGAGCCATCTCTCCAGCTCAGTTTGAATTTTTTATATATTTTTTAACAAGACTATGAATATTGGATTTTGTCCAATGCTTTATTGTAATACTCATTTGACTTTCCTGCCTTTAGCTTGACAATGTGATAAATTATATTAAATGATTTTTAAATGTTAGACCAAGCCATATATAACTGTCTGTGGCATATCATTCTTTTTTATATATTTCTGGATTTGATTTTTCAATTTTCTCAGGACTTTTACATGTATGTTTTTGAGGAATGTTCTTGTATAGTATTCTTTCCTTGTAATATTTTTGTTTGGCTTTGGAATTAGGGTAATACTAACTTCATAAAGTGGGGTAGAAATTATCTCATTTGTTGCTATTTTCTGGAAAATTTGTAAGAAACATATGTGAGCTATTTTTTAACCAATATTAAATTTTACCACTAAATCCACCTGGCCTGCTCTTTTTTTTATGTTAGACAATTACAATTGACTCATCTCTTTAAGTAAATACATGTTACTGTGACTATAATGCCTGCTCAATGCAAAAAACTGACTTAGTGAAATATTCATTGACTATATACTTATTTCTTACCTCTTAAATTAGCACACATAAATAGGGAATTGTACTAGAAAATTGTGGTTGATTCATCTATACTAGATTATTAAGCCATTCCTGGTCATTCCATCCATCTTGCTAAGGAAAGTTAGGTAGTTATGTGCCTTAGATCTGACCAAGGAGATGTGAGAGGGGTATGGCTCAATTGGCTAGTGAAAAATTGTCCTCTTTTATTAGGAAAAAAATGATAAGTGGAGAATGCCTGTCCTTGTGTTTGGGATGCTATCGTATTTAGGTATAAGTTTACAACTGCTGTGACCTTCATCTGGCCATGATAAAGCTCAGTGTGAGATTGAAACTGATGCTGGGGATGATAGGATGATGTGTTAGTAAAAACATCAGAACTTGGGATAATCAGGCATACCAGCATGCAGCGCACAGCTCAGTCTACCCTCCTCCTGAGCATCAAATTACACAACACTGTAGTATTTCTCATTGTTTACAATTTATTTTTATTCTTTATAACAAACATGATACAATATAATGTAATTGTTCATGTTTAGGTATGTTATTTAAACATTTAAGCTTGTGTCAGAACTCAAGTCCTTCTCATTGTCTTCAATATTCTGATACCACCCCTCATTAGAAATAGGTAACAGAAAAAAGGACATTAATAGCCATTATCAGTTTGCATAGTCAGATGGTACTCTAGCTATGTCTATATCTCTTATACAAAAACATTCCACTTCTCCATGTTAGGACTTTGGTTTCTAATATCTTCTTAAAAGGTGTGTAAACGTATTTAAGTAAGGTGGAGAAGTTATACCTAAATCTAAGCCATTTTTGTCTTCAAAAAATATGTAATGATGTGAGTCATACCAGCTCCTCTAAAAATGAAGCATATGTTCAGTCATGGTCTTTGGGTATGAATTTATTGGCTATATTACCTACATTGTGCTGTTGGTGGTGGTGGTGGTGGTGGCGGTGGTGGTTGTGGTGTGTGGTGGTGGCAGCAGTGGTTGTGGTGGTGGCAGCGGTGGTTGTGGTGGCCATGGTGTTGGTGGCGGTGGTGGCGGTGGCGGCGGTGGCAGCTGCGGTGATGGTGGTGGTGGCGGTGACGGCAGCGGTGGCTGCGGCGGCGGTGGTGGTGGTGGCCTTGGTGGTGATTGTGTGACCAAAAAAGGAACTCAGAGACAATTCAGGAAAGGAAAGGTTTACTTTGGCTCTTGGTTTCAGAAGGCTTGGGGTTTTTTTGTTTGTTTGTTTGTTTTTTAATCGTAACATGGAAGGTGTGACACCTCATTTCACGACAACAGAAGCAGATAACATTGAGACAGACAGGAAGCAGTGTGTAGACCAGAATCAGGGTGAGGGTGACCTTCAAAGGCCTGCCTCGGTGACCTGCTTCTCCTACCTTGCTCCAAGCCTTCAAAACAGTGCTTGAATCTGGAACCAGGCAATCAAAACAAGAGGAGATGGAAGGCTGGGATGGAAGACATTTCCTATTCAAGCCACAACCTGGGAGGAAGGGAAAAGATGCTCTTAGGTCAGAGGCGCTGAGATGACGTCATCCTCAGCCAGGGTAGACTGTAAATGCAACTTTAACATCGCCTTAAAACAGAAGACACAGGCACAACTAAGGGAAGAAAGTCTTGCAAGAGCACAGCAGAAACTGGAGCTATGCAGTCCTGGACTGAAGAATATGTGAAGTCACCCCAACATGGAGCAGTCAAATCGTTTATTCAAGAAAAATTAGATGTTCTTAAGCACTTCTCTTATACTGCTTCCAGACCCACGAGCCTTGAAAATGGAAAGTCCTTTGGGTTACTTAGCTTACATTTTCTCCTACCATAATATTTTTATTAATTATTTGGACTTTCATGCAATGCAGCTCAATCACACTCGCATATTATTCTTATAGTGAATATGCTTTTTAAATGAGTGATTGCTGAACACTTGTAAAGTAAATAGGTGCCATCAAAATGAGATGGTAACTGCCTCCAGGAGTCAAGAATGCTCTTAAAAACACTGAGTGGGTAATTTTTGTTGTTGCTACTCTAGTTTCTGCCTCTGCTGGCATTTAGTGGGTGGGGTCTGACATGTTAAGTATTCTATCATCATGCTGATGTTAATTGCTATGGCAGTTTGTTTCTAGTTGTATGAAATATTTTACTCATATCTCTTGGTAAGATTCCTTTGTGAGTGATGTATGCACTAGAGTTTCTTTATGGAAATCAATCACTTACAAATACTTATTTCTGGACAACATAAATTACTATATTTTTTGTTATAACCTAGAAGTAACACACACATACACACATGTACACACATACACACACACACACACATACACACACACACACACAACGTGTATAACTAACAGAAAAATAAAAAGGTTACACTATCCTTTTTTCTGAATCATGCAAACTGGTTTGTTCTGTGAAGTACAACTCATAACTTAATAACTGATTTTCAAAACCTATGGTTACTTTAACTGGGAAAAGTCAACGTCCAGAGTGCATGCCAGTACAGAAAATACTGAGTCAAAATTTCGTTTAAGTTTATTCTTTTAGAAACACTGAACTATTTCAGAGTTGTTATATTAACTTATACCTACGAAGAATGGGTAAAGGAGTTTATTACCCTTCCTTTCAAGTGTTTAGAATACACACACACACACACACACACACACACACAGCTATTAGCATATATACATATATCCTATCATACTGTATGTAAATTTTGTACTTTTAAATATTAACATGAATTAAAGCAAAAGTTTCCAGTTCACAAGTTGTTTTTACTACAACCTATTTTAAATATTCACACAACATTTCATTGTAGTGCATGCTACATATTAAACTCTTCATTGTTGACTGTAAGTGTGCTTCAAAGACTTTGGATGACTTTGTAACGAATCATTTAGTAGACTCTTTGACAAATCAATCTCCAGTTTCATTGTAGGAGAGAGTCCAAGTGTTAGCATTACTGGGTCAAAGGCAATAATTTTTGTTACATTTTTATATTGTCCCTCAAAAATTTATATCTATCTAACTTTCATTGAATCTAAGTACTATTTTTTTTCCTGAGTAAAATCCAACTTTACAAAACATACAACCTCAGACACTCATGTTCTATTTAATAAACATGACTCTTAAATAGATTTCAAAATGTGTTTTCCATTCTCCATATTTAGAACAGTAAATGTAAACAGAAGTAAAGGAAAGAATGTCCCTCCGTACACTGTATTAATTCATTTCACTTTAATACTTGTTTGCCTCACTGGGAAATGAAAACAACACTGGACTAGAAGTGTTGTTAAAAGAAGGCCTAACTTTTAATTTTGTTCCTCACCAATCATGCAACTACTAAATTAGTTATTTAATTTCCCTGATTCTCCCTTAATGTAAAAGTGGCTCTGCCTCTCTGCCTCACAAAATAACACAGGTGAGATAGAGGTCTAAGTGTTTAACTTGGTCAAGTGAGGCAAATAGAATCACAGATCACTTTGGAAACATGTTGAATCTATCCAGCTCATTTGTTACTAGGATATCAAACACTTGAGGTTGAAAAGATCCTATTAAAGAAAGAAATGGTAACCTAATTCCTAAACTCCGCCATATCCACAAGAGATCATGATTTCAGGGATCAACAGTAGGGTCTGGCTTGGTATGTTTCTAAAGCTCCTAGGTGACTGAACTGTGCAGCTGGGGCTGAAATCTTCCTAGAACCATACATCTCCATGACAGTCATGAGCCACTGGGATTATGTACATTGAAATTCAAACCGATGAAATAGCATTAACATTTCTCTCTTCAGTCGCAGCAGGCATATACGTCAACTGTTCACTTGATCCTTGTGGCTGAGTTGCTAGACAGTAGAAAGCTTCATCAACTGCACAGAAAACCCTGTTAGGTAGCGCTGCTCTTGATACATATGAGATGGATGAAAAGCAAAACCTAACGGTGACTGAGACGTCTACTTTCCCACTCTGTCAATTGAGGGCTATTTTGTTCTGTTTACCTATCAGGTGTTTGCTGTGGACATAGTGTGTGCCAGACAAGGTGATGGATTCCTGTGTCTGACTCAGCTGCTACTCTCCTGACATTTGTTATATCAATCAATACATTGGTTTAAAAAGTAAACATTTTATGAAAACAAGAGATATCACCATCCTTTGTTTTAGATATTTTGCAAATGTTCAGTGTAGATTTCTCACACACAAAAAAATCTGGCTATGACAAACTTTGGTTCTATTCCATGGAAGGATACAGCTCAGAAGGCTGGGAATTTTTTTTTCCATAGGTAAAGTGCTTGCTGTGTAAGCATTGGGACTTCAGTTTGATAAAGCTAGGCCTGGAGGCATGTGACACCAATCCCAGTTCTGTGGAGGCAGAGACTGGAAGAGTCCTGGAACTCATTGGCCAGGCATCCTAACCCGATGGGTGGGCCCCAGGTTGCTGTGAGAGATCCATTCTTAAACACTAAGGTGGATAGTTCTTGAAGAATGACACCTGAGTGACCTTTGGCCTCTATACACATAAGCACACAAAGGCACCTACACTTATCACACTTGTGTACTTGTGCTTGTGTGTGTGTGTGTGTGTGTGTGAGAGAGAGAGAGAGAGAGAGAGAGAGAGAGAGAGAGAAAGAGAGAGAGAGAGGGAAAGAGAGAGGGAGAGGGAAAGGGAAAGGGAAAGGGAAAGGGAGAAAAAGTCTGAGAGAGAAAGAGACACAGAGAAACAGAGAGACAGAGACAGAGACACAGAGACTGGGAATGAATTCCAAACACAAGATAATAGTTAGTAAAGTTTCATCTCTTATCTATTTTAACTCAAGAGACAAAGGTCAAGAAAAAAATCAAAGGCAGAGTAGTGAGTAGGTAGCAGGTCCTAAAGACACACTCAAAAGCTTGTCTCAGTTGTAGCTATGGGGGCATGTGATCTACTAGCCAGGATGAAGCATCTCAGGAAGGTCCTTGGAGCTTGTTGGCCAGGCATCCTAGCCTGACTGGTGGACCCATCGTGGCCTTTAAGCTACATATCAACATATATTCCACTGCCCATCTTGATTCTCAGACCCTTGTGACAACCACGCCTTGTGATTATTTAGTTCTGATAAGCCTAATACCTCTGGCTTGCTGACTGAAAAACTTGCCCCTTGCCACTTTCAGTTGCTCTTGAGCCTTCAGCACCTCTAAGGGTTTTGTTCTTTTTTCCCTTACACCTTCTCAGGCTTTATCATAGAAGACTCAGACCAAAGTTCAATTTGAAAATGTTTTTAGATTCATTTATGTGCTTGAGTGTTTTGCTTACATGTGTTTATAAGCACCATGTGCATGCCCGGTGCATGCAAAGGTCCGAAGAGTTTGTGAGATAACCTAGAAATAAAGTTATTAGTTGTCGTGAGCCATCCTGTGGATTCTTAAAACCAAACTCTGGTCCTCTGTAAGAGCAAGTGCTCTTAATCACTGAGCCACCAACTCTTGAATGACCAGGCCCAAAGCTCTTGAAGACTGAAGCAGGAGAATGAGCTGTTCTGGAAAATAGCACATTCCATTCCATTCACACCTTTGGGCTGCAGAGGTTTTGTTACTGAGTAATCCTTTGTGGACCTGATACTTTACTGCATTAGAATGAATGCTTGTCAACAAGAGCCCAGGATCTACTTTAACAACCAAAACCTCTCATTTGCACTGGGTTGCTGGGCTCTTCTAGACTTGAGTGAACCTCAGTTTTAGTTAGAGAGCTCTACTCAGTTGACATCTGTGCCTGGCTGGATGCTAAGTGTCCTTAGGGTACGACTCATGTTCCCCATTCTTGGGACACAATGGGAATTACTTAAAATAATAGTATTTAATTCTTACTAGTGGGAGATTCTTGGGAGTATTTTATATTCATTGGCTTGTTGAATCACTAGTACACTGCTGCAAGCAGAGATTACTGTTGTTCCAGGATGTGACCTATCACACATTTGCTTCGCCTACTTTCGTTCGCACCCCTTTATCAGCCACCATCAGCCTCAGTAGGCTGACTCACAAAAACTATCCCTTCCCTTTGGTTTATGAAGGTTTGCCCATTGGGAATCCCTAACAGGAGATCAGGGAAAATGTACAGGGATGGGAGCTGAGTTAAGCCTTTCCCAGCCCATCATTGTGCTTTGCTTTGTCCAGACTAGGACCTTCCTAAGTTCCCTATCCCCATTATTTAAGGGGTGGTAATAGTAGGCTATTTACAGCCCAGTGTCCTTCACTGTGTGTGCTGTCTCCCTTGCACTAAGCCCATCCCTTGTGAATAATTAGTTAGTTAAACCCTGATCTAACTACACTATTTTGAGAAGCCATCCTTATCTCTCTGATAGCCTGAAAGCCTACTTGAAAGTGTTACAGAAGTCCAATGAAGATAAGCCAGTTGCTCAAGATCAGAATGCTATGATGCTGATAAGTAGATCTATTTCTAAGCCGGTTGCCTTAACTAACATTGCACACACACAGGAAAGAACACACAGGAAGTACAGTGTTTGATGGGTAAGCACATTGCTACTGCAGTCTCAGAGGTCTGGGCTTTAAAAACTGGTTCCCTAATCTAGCTAAAGAACCACCTGAAGAAAGCTATGGTATCTCCTAAAGATTTACTTCCTAAATCTGTGAAATGGAGATGCCATCTACCTTAGAATGATTATAAGGTTAAATTTGATGACCAAATTTCCATATAGTGTTAGCAAATATCTAGCACACAGCAAACACTGAATAATTATGAAAGATGTATTAAAGGGATGTTTTAGAACTTTGAGAGAACACAAAAGAGTCTCTCATATAGAAGTCAAACCTTAGATGCATGAGTACATATTAAGTCACAGCTTATATCACATTTATCACATTAGCTTTTATTGCTCTGATCAAACCAATGGGAGAGGGCATTTCCCAATACATGATGGATATGGGAAGGAATAATAACCCTTCTGCAAATGGCCTACAATAAGAATATCCCTCCAGATGCTTATAATAGTAAAAGAAGAAAAATAATAGAATACTGAGTGTTAGGACAGGGATCTCTTCAGAGCAAGTGTGTGTGCGTGCATGTGCGTGCGTGCGTGCGTGTGTGTGTGTGTGTGTGTGTGTGTGTGTGTGTGTGTGTGTGTGTTTTCTATTCTGCATTCATTTTCCTGCTCTGGCTCTGACCACTGCATTGCGTATATGATATCTCCCCAGGTAGTGTGGTCTGAGAGAACAAACCAAAGCTAGTGGGCTTTGTCATATGCCTTCTTACTGGCTGTTAGTTCTTGTGGTGATAACCACTGCTTTTCACAGTGGCCTTCCTTGCTGTTCAAGTAGACTTAGACAGGAAGGGGGAAGGAAGGGAAAGAAAGCATGTTGGTTTTTGAACATCTTTAGCTACTCTCTTAAAAACAGGCTATACTATCAGTAAGGAAAATGATGCATCACTCTATTTACATATCAGCGTCACAGTTGAACTACAATTGTTTAATGTTGTCAAGAAATGGAAAGTAAGTCTTAGCTCTGAGCTCTGCAAAGAGATGGGCAATGTGAAGTAAAAAATGTGTACCTTTTATGATGCAAATATTCCAAGTGCCAACCTAATCTATTATGAAGTTTGTCACTACAAGGCATGTCTGTACTTGCTACTCACTATCAAAATTACTGATGAATTTAGAGTATTCAAACATAGTACAGAGGACCAGAGATGTAGCTAAGTTGGTACATGCTTGCCTAGCAGGCACGACACCTTTCTTTTTTGTACCTAGCACCATATGAATTGGGCAAGGTGGCACAAGTCTGTAATATCAGCTTTCAGTGGCAGGAGGATCACAAATTTGAGGTTATCGTTAGCTGCACAGTGAGTATTTTATTTAGGAATATAAACATGAAATATTGGCTACATTTTAAATTATGAATATTCTGCCTCTGGGGATGTGGCCAATTAGTTTCTGCTGTGTAACAAACCACTCCCAAACCAAATGGCTTAAAACAACAGCCATTATGTTTATAATTCTGTGGGTCATCAACTTGAGCTCAGGTCTCCTGGGCTGCATCTCAGTTCCCAGTAGCATTGATGGGATTCATGCACGTGGTTACAGCCACCAAGGGGCTGGTGATCTCACTCTCATGTCTGGTGGCTGGCTGCCTGTTAGCAAAGACAACAGAGATAACTGGGTCATGTCCCACTTATCATCCCACAGGCCACCATGGCCTGGTGCCCAACATAGTGATCACAGTTTTCTTTATGGCAGTGACAATGATTGAGTCTCAGATGTGTGAACATTCTTAAAGGTTCAGCTCTTTTACATTTGCTAATGTCTCATTGACCAGAGTAAGTTACACATTAAGACCACAGTCAGCATGAGGGAAGATTTTTCCAAAGCATGGCTATGAGAAGGAAGTTATACTAGATATTTTATAATCTATACAGGGACACATTTCTACAATGGTAGTGTATGGTTGTAAAATAGTATGCCTATGTTGATGCAATGTTCCTGAAAAGACTCTGATAATTCTACTTAGAAGCTGACCACTCAGGGTATGGTGGTGTCTTGGTGAGGGTTTCTATTCCTGCACAAACATCAGGACCAAGAAGCAAGTTGGGGAGGAAAGGCTTTGTTCAGCTCACACTTCCACACTGCTGTTCATCACCAATGGAAGTCAGGACTGGAACTCAAGGAGGTCAGGAAGCAGGAGCTGATGCAGAGGCCATGGAGGGATGTTACTTACTGGCTTGCTTCCCATGGCTTGCTCAGCCTGCTCTCTTATAGAACCTAAGACTTCCAGCCCATAGATGGTACCACCCACAAGGGGCCCTACCCCCTTGATTACTAATTGAGAAAATGCCCCACAGCTAGGTCTCATGAAGGCACTTCCCCAACTGAAGCTCCCTTCTCTGTGATAACTTCAGCCTGCGTCAAGTTGGCACATAAAACCAGCCAGTCCAGGTGGCATACACTTATTACCCCTGTACTTGGGAGGCTATGATAAGAGGCTGAAACAATTTGAGTCTGGCCTGATTTATATGATGATTTCCTCACCAGAGAAGACTGTATTTGAGGAGGAGGAGGAAGAAGTGAAAAAAATCCACTTAGAAAATATATTGAAAAATTCAATGTTACTTCAATTAAATATCATGTTCAATAACTACTTTGATATTATCACTACTCCTAACGTTTAATTTTCATAATGGCTGAATAATAATGGTACTACTGCCATTCCTTCTTATCTGAGGAAATGGAAACTCAAGAAAGACACAGGTCTCCTCTATATTATAATAGCTGAGCTGTGATATATTTAGGGAGTTCTAAGGATGTTATATGTATTTATTAACAGAATTTATCAATTACATAGGACTATACTGATGTAATATTATTTAATAATGAGAACAGGAAGTTATTTTATTTTAAAGTCAAGGCATCTACTGTAATAAAAACTCACTAATGTTAGATTTCCCATCACAAACATCTCTGTAATTCTATATTTTACTTCAACTGGAATTGGTTGCAAATGTGATATAAACTCTAGTGTTCAGAGAAGTCATATAATTTTACTCACTACTAAATAAATCAAAACTTTTAAGCACCATCCATTAAGCTATGTCATTAAATCTGAAAATACATTACCAAATGTACTAAATGACTGGCTAAGCTCTCCTTTTTCTTTGAGGACTATAAGTTGAAATCTTAATCAAGTCTCTATGAAAGTTACTATTTATTTTGACTTAAAGCAAATGAATTTACTTAAAAGAGAGAAGTCAAATTATATACTGAATGTGTAGCATTTCTACAACAGTCATATTAAGATTAAAAAAATAGAACTGAAAATCCTGCGTAAAATGAATCTTTAAAGAATGTTGTCCTGGTTAGTCATATTGTCAGCCTAATATAGTTGGGAAGAGGAACCTCAGCTGAGGAAGTGCCTGAATTGGATTGGCCTGTAGGTAGTCTGTGGGGCATTTTCTTGATTGCTGATTGAAGTGGGAGAGTCCAGGCTACTGTGGGTGGTGCCACTTCTGGTCCAGTGGGCTCAGGCTGAGCTAGCCAGAGGACTCAAGCTAATAACCAGTGTTCTTCCATGGTCTCTACTCAGTTCCTGTCTTTAGGTTCCTGTGGAGTTCAGTCTTTGGCTCCCCATGATAATGGACTGTAGTCTGTGAGCTGAGCAAAGTCTTTCTTAAGTTGCTTTTGACCATGGTATTTTATCACAGCAACAAAAAGCAAACTAGAAAAGGCATCTTAGGAAAATGAGAGGCAGGTTCACTCTAGACTTGGCAGCATCCTATCTTGTTCTCAAATAAAGTTTAAATAAATGTAAATGACCACATACATCATTGGCAGATCAAGGATCAATGAGAATGGCTTATTAACTCTATTGCTGCCCTACTCTCTGACAATGAACTTGAAATCAAAGTATAGTTCTCTGAAACACTGTTAGATGAGAGTGGTAGAGAAGGTGAGAATCAGCTGCCTTGACAAGGGCAGATGGTTTGTCATTTTCATGGCTGTACTTCTGTTCCTTTAAGGGTACAGTGTGGCATAAACTACTTTCCCTCTCTGCCCATGTGCTTACTGTAGGCAGATATAAAGAACTGAAACCCCAGATAAAACAATGTTTTGTGATGCTCCAAAAATGGAGACATTTCTTAACTCTTAACATCCATTTGTAGACACAAGTCTCAAGTCAATTTATTCTATATCTGCAGAATAGCAACTTTTGCTTGGTAATGTCTAGAGATATTTTTTGGTTGTAGTACTGGAAGATGAGAGGTGTGCCTGGCATCCAGTGAATAGAGCCCACCCACAGCCCCACATTGTACAGTCTTCCACAACAGAGTCATTTGGCTTAAAATACCAGTGCTTGTGAAGTTGATCAAATTCTGATTTATATTGATGAAGGTTACAATAGTTTCAACTGATTAAATAATGTAGTAACCGGTACATATATATGGCTCTCTCTGTCTCTCTCAAGGATGCTAGGATATTTTTGTGTGTAAAGTAAATTAATTTCAACTTTTAAAATCCATTAAGCTGTCTGCTTCCCTCCCATGTAGGCTGCCATCCAGCAGCCCACAGTATTAGTGAAAACTAGTAAACACAGATGCTAACATGTCTCTTGGTGACAGCACAGAGGCAAGAAGAATACTATTACTCACTCCATCATCCAATGGGTATGGGGCAGTTTGAGGATGAAGAATAAATAAGGCAAAATTTTCAATTCTATTAAAAAACTCTTCATTAATAAAGTATAGTCAATTTGTGATATTTATATATTAAAAATAGAAGTTCCATAATTATTGCTAAACTTCTATGACTTGGTCTTTTGGCTGCAGTTAAGAGTTTCAGGGATGTATTTATATAGGTTACATGGCTCTTGGTTATCGGAACAAATGCCCGAGAACACTGGCTTAAAAAGAGGAAAGGTTTCTTTTGGCTTGCAGCTTTGGAGAGCTCTGTCCATTGAGTTGGTACCATTGCTTTTCTGCCTTTGGAAGAGCAGTATATCATGGTCTGAGTGCCTGGAGGATGAGGCATGGGAGCTTCTGGACAGGAATGGTTATGGTTGCAGAGTTCCAGCCAGCACTTCCTGCCACTGATGTGCACACGGAGACATGGTTTAAATGGCAAAGTTCAGGTTGTGCAGGTTTTGCTACAGATTAAAAAGGGGGAAGCATTATGCTAGTATGTTACACTTGAACTAACAGATATTCATTATATTTAAAAATCACATAACTATCTCCCTTAATTAGTATCAGTTTCCCTTTCCCTCATGCTATTTCTATATCAACTATGTTTCTGTATAGCTGTTAATCTCTTTGTAAGGTATGTATTCTTTTCATTAACTACTTTCCTTATTGTTTATAGTATTGGCTTACTCATTGCAACCCTGTAGCACACTTGACAATTGGTAGGACAAGAGTTATAGCTTTTGCTGTTTTTCAAATAGTTTTCCCAATTATGTTATGTCTATTTCATATAAATTGATTTTATGAATTTAAATGAATATGAATTTTAAATCAATTTTGTACTTCTATTCTAAATTCTATTTCTGTAGCTAAAACTACATTTAACTCACACATAAAATCTACCTGGGAAAAAGCAATTACTTCTCAGGAAATTTCATTTAATTACACTAGTTTTAGATTATAATTATAGAAGAATTTATATGTTTTTGATATGAAGAATGTTCTTATTGGTAAAACTGTTTTATATTTTTGTGACCACAATCTCTCCCTAATTATCCATAACTTTTGCACTGTAACTAAATGTTTCTTCCATCGCAGCAACTGATTGAAGCTGGCTTACTCTAATGTCACATGTTCACAAGCATTGTCTATTATATAGTGTTTCAAGAGTTTCTTTTTTCTTTCTTTTTTTTTTTTTGTTTTGTTTTTTTGTTTTTTGTTTTTTGTTTTGTGAGACAGGGTTTCTCTGTGTAGCCCTGGCTGTCCTGGAACTCACTTTGTAGACTCAGAAATCTGCCTGCCTATGCCTCCCAAGTGCTGGGATTAAAGGTATGCACCACCACTGCTCAGCTGTATCAAGAGTTTCTTAATTTTATCTTTATTTGTAAAACTATTTAATTTCTATGAACTAAAAATGGGCCTTCTTTTCCCTAAAGGTAGGTCAATGGTCATTTAGGTCTTCATATACTTTCCTATCAGGCAAGCACACAGATTTAAACATGAAAGGTTAGGCTGTACTAGGCTACCTTTTGCTTTAAGCAATATAGTTATCTTAACCTAATTTTCATGGAGGATAGATTTTACAGCCACGAACAAGCAGCTTTTTTTTTTTTTTAAAAATTAGGTATTTTCTTTATTTACATGTAAATTTCTCCTTTCCCAGTTTCCCCTCCAAAAAACAAACAAACAAACAAACAAACACAACAAGAACAAACCCCTGTTGCCTCCCCCCTCCCCATGCCTGCCACCCTACCCTCTCCCACTTATTGGCCCTGGCATTCCCCTACACTGGGGTACAGATCCTTCACAGGGCCGAGAACCTCTCCTCCTATTGATGATCAGCTTTGCAATCCTGTACTATACACATGCTGCCAAAACAATCAGTCCCACCCTGTATAGTCCTTGGTTGGAGGTTGGGTCCCTGGGAGCTCTGAGGGTACTAGTTAGTTCATATTGTTGTTCGTCCTAAGGGGCTGCAAATCCTCCAGCTCCATAGAACCTTTCTCTAACTCCTTCATTGGGAACCATGTACTCAGTTCAATGGATGGCTGTGAGCCTCTACATCTGTATTAGTCAGGTATTGTCAGAGCCTCTCAGGAGATAGCTATATTTAGGCTGGCTTGTCCTTCCTTCAGTCTCTACTCCATAGTTAATCTCTGTAACTCCTTCCATGGGTATTTGATTCCCCCTTTTAAGAAGGAATGAAATGTCCACCTTTTGGTCTTCCTTCTTCTTAAGTTTCTTGTGGTTTGTGGGTTGTTCTTCCTGTATTCTGAACTTCTGGACTAATAACCACTTATCAGAGAATGCATACCATGTGTGTTCTTTTGTGATGAACAAGCACAGCTTTTAAAGGAGGAATGACAAAAAAAAATCCAATAGGACTGAAGTACCACATTGTTGATCCCATGACTAGTACTTAGTTGCTTCAAGATGTCTTTATGGAAGGCTCCACGTGCAATCTACTGTGGCCATTCCCCACTACATAATTTGGTTAAATCAAGTTCCCAGGGACCCAACCACCAACCAAGGACTAAACATGGTGGGACTGAATGTTTGGCAGCATGTGTATAGTAGAGGATTGCAAATGTGATCATCAATAGGAGGAAAGGGCCTCGGCCTTGTGAAGGTTTTGTGCCCCAGTGTAGGGGAATGCCAGGGCCAATAAGTGGGAGAGGGTGGGGTGGCAGGCATGGGGAGGGGGGAGGCAACAGGGGTTTGTTCTTGTTGTTTTGGTTTGTTTGTTTGTTTGTTTTTTGGAGGGGAAACTGGGAAAAGAGAAACTTACATGTAAATAGAGAAAATATCTAATAAAAAAATTCATCCTAAAAAAAAAAAAAAAAGGTCTCTTTGGATGAAATAGTTGGTATCTGGAAGGTACCTGTGTGTACTGACATGTGTCTGGCCTTGCCTCTCCCATGCTAACCCTGTCACCTCACAGTCCCCTGCCTGTCAGAGAACATGCACGTGGACACTTCTCAGAGAGTTTTCAAAGCTTTTGGTAAATTGTAAATCATAGAAATTCATCTAGTTCTTTCTTCATCAAACTAATACTTTATTTAACAAAGGTGACCATGTGTCCAATAGGCGTTCTGTTGCCTTGGGCTTTCTGTGAATTGCTTTTGCAAATGAAGTTTTAGAAACCTAAGGCTTCAATTAGCTCAAGTCGGAGAGGTCAAAGACACCACAAGAAGACCTGCAGAGCCAACTAACCTGGGACCATGTGGGCTCACAGAGCCTGGGCCACCAACCAGAGAGCATGCAGGCGTTCGACTTAGAATCCCTACATATCCGTAGCGAAAGCACAGCTTTGGTGTTCATGTGGGTCCCCTAACAAATAGAACGGGAGCTGTCTCGGTCTCTCGTCCCTGCCATTGGATCCCCTTTTCCTACTTGGACTACCTAGTTGGGAGTCAGTGGAAGAGGACATGGGTAGACCCTGCTGGAACTAGATGTCCCAAGATGGAGTGGTTCCCAAGGAACTCACTCCTCTCTGAGAAACGTTGGGGGAAACAGGGGAAGGGGTTTGTAAGGGTGGGACTGGGAAGAGAGGAAGGAGGGGGCTGTGATCGGGAGGTAAAATGAATTTTAAAAAGTTTTTACAAAAAAATAAAAAAGAAAAGAAAATCAAAGCTCTACCCGCCCCCCACCATGGGCACACACACAGTGTCAAAAAGAAGTGCACACATTGCCTGTTGCTTTTCTGCGTCCTCGGTAATGACAGTACTTTTACTGCGACCCCTCTGTTTTTATTGCAGTCATTTGTCTATAGATCTGAGTTTCCTGGCATTGAACGCCTCCCTCTGAACTCTTATGGGTTCACTGAGGTCAGAGGCTCTACCTTCCTCACCTTAGCCCCTCCCAAGTCTGCAGAGCATCTCTGAGCTTGGGGAGAGCGAACCAAAGGCAAATCCTAGGAACGCACGGCTCCGAAGACATCTGCTCAGGTGCCGCAGATATTTATTTTAATTTCCTTTTCAAGGTGAGACTGTGAGTTCCATAATATTGCTTATAAAAATGGATTGTTAGAATAAATGGCTCTGCTCCTGTATCTTTCCTAGAATGCTAATTTGACATTTGCTCAGAAGATAGATCAGTTTGCCTGTGGAGGGGCAGAACTTGCTGGTCCTCCTGGATGTGTAGCTATCAGCCCCCAGCAACTGTGGCATTTACAATCCTTACTTTCCTTCCGTGCTTTACACAAAAGTATCCAAAGGCTTTTAAAGGCCCCACCGATACACCCAAATTAAAGAAAGGAGTTATAAAAAATGTGTAGTTTCTAAAATACACATGCATGTATACACACATGGTACAGTACACACAATACACCCAGCGCCATCTTATGCCACCCTGAGGTTTTCCTCGTAGTTTCTTGCTGATGCTTTTAGCCAGTCTGAGTCATGTCTGCTTGCCTGCCCTGAACAGTGATCTCTCTTTATTAGATGGAGTCTTGAATGAAGGGTTGTGGGGACCTTGCCTTCCTAGGTCAATATCCTGTCTCTGCCACATCTCTACTCTCTGCAGACTGTGTAGTGTGTAGGGGATGGAGGTAGCTGACAAGGATACCCTGGAGAGGGAGCTGAGAGCTGATGTAATGCTTCTCTCTCTAGAGAGGGACTTCACAGGAACTGGTATAAGACCTAAACATTATTATGGGAAACATCCATTTTTTTTTTTTAACTTTCCTGTTTACAGACTGAGGAAATCAATATGACACTTGGAAGCATCATTTATAACTATGGAAGTTTTTACATCGCCAGAAACATCATAGGTTCTGAGGAACTACTTTTGGTAGATATAAAAGTAAGTTATAAATTACTTTTACAGTAAATGTATAGATATTCTGAACAAATTATTTACAAAGAAACACGACCTCAATGAATTTGAAATAATAGATGAACAGTTAACAGCTGTAATAACCAGATTAGAGATGAAGATAATTTGGATATTTATAAAAATTGGGAGACTGCCAAGATAGAAGGCGCCTTATGCTTAACAATGAGTTGTTAAGCTTTATGCATGGCAACTGTTCAACTGAAATATCTGATGGTGAGCATAGACTGAGTGTCTTTATTAACAAAGGCAGGTAAGAAGGATGAGGACTAGCGGTTATTTTCTCACGTTCTTAAAAGTGTAAACAGCTGGTAACATTTGGCTTATATTCTTAAAGTATCACACTCTGCTGAACTTAAGCATATCGAGACAGTAAGACATACCTCATTTATTTAAAGGGAAAGGGGAGACTATAAATAAAGCTGAGGAGAAGGAAGGACCCACAGTTTTTAAAGTGTAACAGTGTGTCTGACTTCTTACTGAACATTTTATCACAAAGAGGGATGATGTGGCGTGTTTCATTTGACTAACCATCCTGAAAATCAGGACACAACAGTGCGTAGTTAGGTAACAGGCCAGCACCCATGCAAAGTGTTGGATGTTATCCTTGCATGGATACACGGTAAGTACAAATGCACATGTGTGCAGCTAGAATGCTTCACAGCTCATTGTAGCAGTGAGCAGCCACTGCATCGAAGCCTGAGGAAAGGGACACCTGTCTCTCATCATCTATCCACTTGTGCTTTCAGAATTTTAAATTGTGCACAAACATTTTCTACTAAGAAGAATTTACTTTTAATAAGTTCCAAGCAAGTGGGTCCAATTTTTCCGTAATTAAAAGATGTCCCAAATCAATTCAAATCAAAATAACCTTAGAAAAGGATTTGTGTTCTTATCCCCACTCTTCTCAAATATTTGACACTAGTATTGGAACCTGGAAGATGTTATTATGTGAACGTATTTGATTTCTGATGTTACTACGGCGCCACATTCGATCCATGAACTAAGACTATATTCAAATATATTCCAAATCTTGTAGGAGAAGTAAAGAATACTACAAAAGATGGATATTGCCACTTAACATACAGGAAAGCTAAGGCTTGGTGCACTAGCAATGGGCACAAGATTGTGGTGGTAATCCACCAACAAAATCAATTACAGCAACACTCCTACTTTGTTACTCAAACCAACGAATGGTCTCAGTTCTTCCTGGAATCTGTGGCTGGCAGGATTTTCACACTGTTTATAACAATTACAACATTAAACATAAATGTCATTTATTGAAAAGAGTTTGACATGTTCAAAAGGACATCTGTACTGTCCCCGGTACGCCTTAGTTAGTTGATAACTTATAATAATGTTAGTTTTGCCGGATGGTGGTGGTGCACACCTTTAATCCCAGCAATTGGGAGGCAGAGGCAGGTGGATTTCTGAGTTCCAGGCCAGCCTGGTCTACAGAGTGAGTTCCAGGACAGCCAGGGCTATACAGAGAAACCCTGTCCCGAAAAAAACCCAAAAAAACAAAACAAAAAAAACTGTTTTAAAAAAAGTAACATTAGTTTTATGCACTCAGGTATCTATTTGAAATAAAATAGTGCCACAGAAAATGATGCTTTGGGGAAGCAAGGCTCTAAGGCTGGAAAAACACGTCTTGCATTTGAAATGGACTTCTTTTTAAATGGTGGTTGAATTGTTTAGTAGTTTTATCTCATCATCTAGCAAATATCATAAATTTTAGAGACTTAAATTAGCACCCACTGATGACCTCATGGGTCTAGAAGAGAGGAAGGAGTCTGGGCACAGCATGCCTTTCTTTGTTTGCCACCTCAGAGGACTGCAATTCCAGTGTCGGTCCTGATTGTTCTCACAGGGAGCCCAGAGCCTCTTCTCAGCTCATGAAATTGTATCACCTCCTTGCATTTTAAAAACAATAAGGTCCTTGCTCACTGTTAGCTGCACCCCTCACATATATCTGCTGCATCCTCAAAGTTCACAATGACAAATTTACTGTGAATTGACACTGGAATCCCTGTTTGAGACATTGGATTAGATCAGGTTTACCTAAATAATTATCATATCTTAAAGGCATAAACCTCGTAATGTCAATTATAGCTCAAACATCTCATAACAGACCTGCTTTGCTTACTTTCTAATTGAATAAATGAGAACTGGCGTGAGTGCTGCAGGGGTATGGAGGGGAAATCTTAGGAGCATGAGGATTGCCACCATCATCTAAGCCCAGGGGCTCTCAACTTGTGCATCATGACCCCAGAGGGGTCGTATATCAGATACATATCAGATATTCACATTATGATTCATAACAGTAACAAAACTACAGTTATGAAGTAGCAGTGAAATAATTTTATGGCGAGGGGGTCACCACAACATGAGGAGCTATAGTAAAGATCTGCAGCGTTAGGAAGGTTGAGAACCACTGATAGCTGCCCCCCCCCCACCTCCTAGACTCTCTCCCACATTTGAGTGTCCTCTCAGGAGAATTAAAGCAAGGGACATACAGCATGATGCTTTATTCATGTGAGTTGCAGGTACGTGATAAGTGACAAGTTGCTTTGAGGATTAAGTGCAAGAGCATTTAGTGTCTCTATATACACTTTACAGTTTGGATCCCTGAATTGTAGAGAATAGGAAACCTGTGGGAGGTTCCCTATGAAGACAATTATTTTCTCTGGAAATTTTATTTTGAATGACATTGGATTCATAGATTTGCAAACAAATCTGAAGTGTCTATACACTTCAGCCAGCTTTTCAGCCAGATTGACGTAATGTCAGCATCTGGCCATATATCTCACTGAAGCATAGAGGTGAACATTCTTACACCGTTAATTACGTTACAGTCCTTTAAGATAACAAAATTATCTTAAAGTCACATGGTAGCTCCATGTTCACATTCTAGGTTCAAGTCTCTAATAAACTATAAAATTTGACCTTTTCCAAGTATTAAGTATCACAATTTCCTGTTTAAGTTTTATGTTTCAAAATTTCTAACAGGGATTATAGGCAGCTAAGGAGATGACTGATTTTACCATAATAAGACCACATTGTGAAAATGATTTATGTATACACTTTTCTATGGAGGAAGACATTTTAAAATCATAGCTATTATGATTATATTAATTCAATAAATGTAATATGATGCATTTAGAAGATATTAAAATGAATCCAACATTTAATTTGCTCTTCTCATGCTCTATGTGTTTTTAATGGGGATGTTGGTGTGAATCTGGACTTAATAAGGTTGTATGTTGAGTAAGGGATGGCCATACTTCTTGGTCACCAGACCATGGCTGGTTCAAATAAGCAAAATGGCTAAAGGCAAAATTCAGTATAACACAGAATAAACTGAAAACAATCTCAGCTTCTAATTACCGAAAGAGTATGTTTTATCCTTATGGGACGAGACGTACTTGAAATTACCCTTCTCTCAAAGTTCTAAGCCCTGTTAAAGTTGGAGAATGACTGTTGTCTGTGAGGTTAGACTAGTAATAGACATCTGTAAACATGCTGGAGGTAGGAAGGAGAAGCAGATCCCCTGTCCTTTCTCATTTTATAAGTGAGGAGAGTAAATCTGAGAATAGAAAGGGCTTTCATAATCACCCTTGAGCACTGACTAAACAGAAGCACGAATGTGGATCTTTTGATTTGAATCAGGTATCTGTTTTAGTTTACCAGTGGTGTTATAACATTCTTTCATAAATATTACTATTTCTACCACTATGAGAAATGTTTTGGTGTAGCAGAATAGAATAAAAGAGGGGCAGCGTATTGATTGCCACCTATTCCAAAGGTGTGACCCCTGCCTCAAGCTTCACTTCCTCAACCTTCCTTTCTGGTCATGTGAGGCCACTCTTACTGACCTCCCAAACCTGTACCTGATCATTTCCTTTGGTCCAGACCCTTACAACAGGTAGCAAGATTTGGGTTTCTTCAGGGGTGAAAATATTTGTTTCAACTGAGACTAGCAGAATGATTGGGGATGCATACATTATAATTAGATATATATTCTAGAAGATAGAGGCACTAAAAATCAAACTTACTTTTAGTCACTTTAAAAATTGTTAATAATGCCTCCTGTGATACTAACCCAGATTAAAAGATAGGAACCCCTTACAACTCCTGATGCCCATCATACTTTAGTTTCTTTAGAAAGTGTTCTATACAAAAGAGAAAAACAGATTGGGGGCGGGGCCCAAACCACAGCCATAATGTTTGATAGTGGATATTCGTTTTAGATAAAAACCTTTGGAACTGGACTTGAAATATGAACCTAATCTTTAAAGTATCATAAGGAAAGCAGCTTCAGTAAGACAAATGGTGGCTACAATACTGGATTCTAGGAACTTCTCTGGGTTTCTATGGGATTTTTCAGCTTAGTGTGTTCCCACAGATGAAGACATTTTAGCTTTGTGTCTCCCTGAGTTCACAGATATGTGTACATCTGCCTTGCCATGTATTTTACTCAGAAGCTGGCTGTACTGAGATTCACGTGGTCTGCAGCAAATCTAGACAACGCCTGCAAGGGAAACTTCCTAATCGGGGTAAACATCAGCAGATCCAGCCCTAACATTGAATGGAGTAAGACCATTCAGAGTCATCATGGGGATTGAAGTTAGTAGCACAGAAGGACTCAGCTCTGTGCTGGGATGTATCAAATACATTGAGGGTTCGAGAGATGCCTCATCTCTCAGGAGGTAGAGTGCCTATTGCTCTTCCAGAGGACCTGAGCTCAGTCTCCAGCACCTGTGGAGCACCTGGTGGCTCACAACCATCTGTAAACTCCAGCTCCAGGGGATCTGTGCTTTGGATCTTCAGAACTCCATGGGTACCCACACACATATACCTACACACAGACACAAATTAAAAAATTAGATTGATTTTTTTAAAAATTGTTCTACATCCTTGGTATCATTATCCAGTGCCTAAAAGAGAAAAACTTAGTTTATTTTTTTCCCCTTTAACAATGATGTTCTTCACACTTTCTGTTTCCCTTGACCATGGAGCATGAAGACATTGCTATAGGCATTTAAGGAAATAACGTCAACTTCATTGTGATTAAGATTGTTTTTGAGCAAAAATTTCTAAGGGCACTAGATGGCGACGTTCACCTTTAATTTAAGGGGGGAATAATAATAAAAAGAAGTAAGGCTTCATTACTATGTTTGCTCCAAGAGAGGCACTGCTTTAGATTTAGAAGAAACAAGGGTAATGCCACGTCTCACATCTGGACCACTGGAATCCCACCACGTCTAGGTTTTCAGCTTTGAAGCTGGCACCAGAGTAGTGAGAAACCAGCATCATAGCACCAGGAGCCTTGAGCACAAACTGCCCTGACTTTTGCCTCCAACCTCTCATCTTCCTCTTTTAGGATATGGGGTCATGAGGTCATTGGGTCATTAGGTCAGGTCAGCTCATCCCTCTTTCCTTGTGACCTAAATTAAGTATGTTTTTAAGCTAATGAACAAGATGGGTTTTTTTTTTTCCCACCAGGCATCAACATTATTTAAGTTTACATGGACTCACAAAAATAAAAACAATCTAGAAAGAAAGTTTAGCATTTCTGACATATATATGACATCCTGGTTTAAATGATCACTTTAATAAGCAGAAGAAACATTTAAATACTGTCTTTGTTGCAAATAGGATAAGACTTGGGGAGAGTTGTTAAGAGTCTTTATGAAACTATTTTTATTTTTCCATCAGTCACGTTGAAACTGTGCTTTAGGCTTTTAAACATGATAAACATTTTTTGCACATTATTATTTTAAAATACACATTATTTTTTGAGTATTTCTAAAAAGAGAATTGTAGCTGATTAAGTTTTCACACACAGGAGCGACAGAAAAGTAACCATCATCGCCACAGAAAACTCAGTCTGAGAAGAGGCATCCTCTTCCTCTAGAAACCCAGATCTTGTGCTTAATAATTCCAAGGGAGCATAATCAGACAAGTACATCTAGCGCTGGGTTTCTAAATACAGGGGTTTCTAAAAGAAAACATATTTTAGGGTTTTTTACAAACCAAAACCTATGATTGTTTTCCTTTTCATATTATGTCAGAGCAGGTAGTATACTCGTTTATTTTGTAAGAAAAATTAAACACTGTTTTTTTTTTTTAAAGGAAAGTGACTCTCTTTTAAGAGAAACTCGGTATTCTAGTTGTAGCTACTAAAATATGTTAACTTGTTTGTAGTTAGCTGGGGGGAAAAGTCCCCCATACACCAACCAAATAAAAAAAACAATGATTTATTTTATAAAACATGCTCTCTGTGGTGTACAGTGAATATTTTTAAAGTGCAGTATTTACTAAACACTCAGGTTCAAAGGGCTATAATAATTTCATTAGCACTGGCCAGATGATAGATGCACGGATAAGGGAGAAACAAAGATGAATACAGTTGTAGCTTCCAAACTGCACTGGGAGGGTGAGCCAGCAGTTTAGCAGCTACAGTAGCCACTTAGGAACTATGATATTTGGATGCTCAATATACTGGAGCACATTAAATAAAATCCAGACTTTAAACTGTTCACAATCAATGCATAGCTTTTCAATTTTCTATAAACACTTGTCTTATATATGCTCATCCATCCCCCACCCCCAACCATTTTAGTTCACAATTTCCAGTAAAGTTAAATGGTACAAAACTTCACAATTCCTATCGCCCTGTAGGGCATTCTTCTTAGAGAAAGTCTCAACCTCAGAACTTCACAGTGAGAATAGATGCATGCACATCACATGCATCTCCTGACCACGGTCCAGTCGTGCATAGCGGAAAAGGACATGGTGAAAAAAAGATGGATTTCTTTAGGTTATTTTCTAAAGAGAGTTTAATATTTATGAAACCTCTCTCACACACATTCACACCTCTCTCTCTCTCTCTCTCTCTCTCTCTCTCTCTCTCTCTCTCTCTCCCCCTTTCTACCCCCCTCCCCCAGGATCCAGTTACAAGCACTGCGTCATCCTTGAGAGATCACATGGTAATTGTTGCTATTTCAAGGATCAAGTGTCATGAAGCACCCCATCCCACTCCCTTCTTTTGGTACCATATAGCATAGAAGAGTGTCTGTGATGGAGTGAGCAAAGGCTCCCTGGTCCAACCCTCTGTGGAAACCAGGCTCTCGGTGGGGTGGCGCGCTCGCTCGCGTATTCTCACCAAGCGACTGGGAAAGGGGGACGAGGGAGGGGGGTCTCAGGGGAGGAAGGGCGGCTCTAATTGGTTTCTCAATGAAAGATAATCACCTATTCCCCAGAGACGCTAGGGATTAGCACTCTGCCTCTCCTCTCCTTCCTTTTAGACGCCTCATCCTCCCTTTTGAGCTTCTAGTCCATTCAGCAGGAGCGATCGCAGGAGCGGGGCTGCACTCTGTGCTCCGGGCTGAGCGCCCCAGTCCCTGGCCCGCTGCGCTCCTCTGCCGCCGTCCCAGCCGCCGCCTCCAGAGGAAAAGTTTCGAGAAGGGGGATCGGACTTAACCATAAAAATGAGCGAACTGGAGGAAGACTTTGCTAAGATTCTCATGCTCAAGGAGGAGAGGATCAAAGAGCTGGAGAAGCGGCTGTCAGAGAAGGAGGAAGAAATCCAGGAGCTGAAGAGGAAACTCCACAAATGCCAGTCGGTGCTGCCGGTGCCCTCCACCCACATCGGCCCGCGGACCACCCGGGCGCAGGGCATCTCTGCGGAGCCGCAGACCTACAGGTCCTTCCACGACCTGCGCCAGGCGTTCCGGAAGTTCACTAAATCCGAAAGGTGGGCTCAGGGCGTCGCGGGGCAGGGGCCACTCTCCCCGGGCGCTCTTGGGGGCAGCAATCAGGACCCGGGGGTTGTGGCTCCGGGACAGAGCAGGGCGCCCCCTGCTCGCGGAGGCGGTCCGGGAAGGGGAAGTGTTTATTTTTGTTTCTGTGCATCACGTGCTGTAGTTTGTCTCTGGCGGGCTGGGAAAGGCGAGCTCACCGCGGAGACGCGCCCCTGTGGCGTGGGGGTGGGGAGAAGGACCGCCGAAAGTTTGCTACCCCGCGCTCGACGGCGCGGGCTACTATCTCTCCGGGGGCCCACGCTGGGAGAGAACTCTGACCGTCCGCGGGCCTGGAGAGCTTCCCAGAGGCGACCCTGGGACCCAGGCCTTGGGGTGACCTGAAGCCAGCTGGGGTCGAGTTCAGTTTAGGGACAGAGTTTGTCTGGAGGGAGAGATTTGCCAAGAGGGCTCTAGCCCGCGTTGAGGCGGACCAGGGGGCTGGTCTCCATCGCGTAGATCCAGCCTCCAGCCAAGGGCTGGGAGAGGAGCGTTATCCACAGGGTCACTTTCAGGGGAGCTGTGATGTCATCAAGAGAATGCCACAAAACTCCACCTCTGGGCGCTCCTTTGCTCTGCTTCTGTTCCTTCTAGAAGTGCCACTCCTAGTAACCCTAGAGTTAGTGATGCTTGGGTCACCTTGCACATGAAGCAGGTTAGGGACAACTGCTTAGACCGGTGCTGGGAGGAGGGGGGAGAAACAAAGCGAAGTTGGGATAGGGAGAGAAGGCCAGAGTTTCTCTAGGTACCTCCTCGCCCCTACTTTCTTCCTCCCGGGCATTTTAAGAGCCAACTCCTTTTCACATCAAAGTTGTGTGGCTTCTTCGGGGTGTTCAGAGGAGACTGGATAGGTTTTGGCCACAGTAGGAAGATTTTGCACTCCACTCGCCGCCTTCTCGGAGAAGGCTGATCGATCGGTTGCAGCGTTAAAGCTCTGTGGACATTAGGGGGAGGAAGTGCAGACTCCAAAGCCCATTACTGGCTTTTAGTCTCTGGAAGTGCAGGACCGAAAGTGCATTTCTCAGGATATTGAATATTCCATTAGGCGTGCCTTCATGCCCGCCTCCCTCTTACCCTTTCCTCCTTCTTAGATCACTTGGTGTCTGACTTTGGGGCTCTCGGAGGACTACTAAACTACCCACCCCCAAACACACACACTTAGCTCTCTTGTTTTGAGGCTAGTTCTTCTAAAGAGCAAGCCTTTACCATAAATCCCCTCCGGGTCAGTTCTAGGATTCCCCCCACCCCCACCCCCACCATGTTCCCGCCCCTCCACTGCACTGTTTCAGACTCGCAAGTGTATTGATCACAGTGAGGGCAGGCAAAACAGGCAACGTGGGGGCTGGGGAGGTGGTGTTCAAAGCTGTCAGAAGCTCCAGAGCTGGGAATGAGTGGGGATAACTTAATAGGAATCCCCAAGAAGGATACCACTTAGGTTGTGGGCTCGTTTTCAGAACAGGGATCTCAGATAGCTTTCAGATACCCAGAGTCACCTTCAACTTTTTAAAATGACACTGGTGTCTTTTGTCCCAGACTGCTTTGGAAGTTCCTATTGCCCAGAATGAGGCCACTCCCCTCCCACTTAGGCTGAAAACTGCAAAGACAGTCAGTCTTTGGCCTGGCCCTAGGTTGGGAAGCGGCTGAAGTCCTGCCTCCGCCTGCCTGGCTGCGCATTCCGCGGCCACTGCCCTGCCCGGGCGCTCGGCAGCTGGAATCAATCTGCCCACCTCCTTCAGAAGCCACTTCATCAGCGGTCACCAGGCAGCTGCCTGACTCCCAGGGCTG
Source organism: Montemys delectorum (assembly GCA_019843815.1). Taxonomy (NCBI): domain Eukaryota; kingdom Metazoa; phylum Chordata; class Mammalia; order Rodentia; family Muridae; genus Montemys; species Montemys delectorum. The sequence goes on along the minus strand of JADRCD010205680.1, from coordinate 2,513 downwards.
ACGGTTCGAGCTTTATCGCATTTTTGAAATTTCAGATTTCGTATCTAGCCTGTGCCCCTTGGAGTGACATTATGGTTTCACAGCAGAGAGGAAATTCTCACCAGGGAAAACCCGCCTTCCCAGAGACTAGTCTCAGGCGCCAGTTTACAGAGAAATACCCCCTCCCTCCACACAAGCATTCTCAAAGAATGTGAAGTTTTTATGTTTACAAAGAGGAAATTGGCCTGTGTCATATGAAATACCATCCTTTTTGATCCCCACCCCCACCCAGCGGGTTTTGTTGTTGAAGTAGGAACTTTTATCTCAAGAGTGGGTCATGCATGATAGAGATTAAGGGCACATTTATTTGGGTCTTTCGAACAAGGATCTGGAGTGTTTCGCTACTTCCTCTCTGTCCTGGTTTACACGGAGCAGAGGTAAATGCCTTCCCACTTATGCTTTCAAGTTTTCAAAAGGAAGCATGCAGTTTATTTTCAGTAAGGTGACTCATTAGCATTTAAAGAATTTTGACAGGTATAATATATGGGCATTGTATCCATTGGCGTTAGGTACTCACTTAAAGAGACAGTCCTAAATTATCAACTACAAGACACCTTGGTTTAACTAAGAGAAGACACACTGATGAAGGCATTCCTAAAACATGAAGGCTAGTGTCAAACAAGATGCCTTCAAAATAAAAGACTATTTCGTGTATCTCTGGTATTTGAGTTTAGGAAGCAGATATTCTATCTCCCGTGATATGCCATGGCTGAAACAGAGTGCTTTATTGCAAAAGTAATGTTCAACTATAATTTGAATGGTAGCTATTAACACTGAAGGTTCATTTCAAATTTTATTAGGGCACTTCCGTTTTATACCGACAAGAAAATAGATTTTAGTTTGAATTAGGAATTTGTCTAGAGGGAGAACTAAAAGAAGATTTTCTTATATATTTATGCTTTAGGGAGAGTCTGTAGTCTAAAAATAATTTACATAGTAGGTGGCAAAACATATCTTAAGCTGTTATTGTACTGGAAGGAAATGGGAGAAATTATCTACAGCTATAATCAACCCAGTCCAATTATCCAGATTTCCATGTGTCCACAGAGGATGTAATGCTTGTTCTCCATTAAGAATGATCCAAATATCTAAGGAATGCTTAGATGAAAATTATACCAGGGTAGAGGAAGATCTGAGCTCTCAAGCTAAGTATCAAGTGTACGGAATGATGATCGTGTTTAAAAAGAAAACATCTGACTTATTGTGGCACTTATCTCCAGACCCCTTAAGAAATGCTCTGCAGGGATCAAGTGATTATCATTGAAAACTGCAGGCTCTTTCGGATGATGATGGTGATGATATTTTAAACTGATGTTTTAAATACTTCCTTTTAGCCAGAGAACTTCAAGTATTTCCCACAGATTCCCTGGAACCCCATTCCCTTTATGCATATATTTCCCATCAAAAATTTCCAATTCTTCTCAAAATTTTTCCCTTCAATTTTTCATATACACGTAAGTTCCTTATTTTGGCTGCCTCATTAACTAGTTTATGCTCAGGAGACCACACGCAAGTTTTATATTAGCTTGAGCAAGGGCTAGAATCAATATTAACTCATTCCCAGAATAAGAGCAGACAGTATTCCAAAGTGGTTAGGTCTATTTTCATCTCAATTCCTTTGAGTCTTCTGATGTCAGTTGATCAGCAGGAACCTGGACTTCCATAGGTATAGGTTCATGAACTGGATGTCTCAGAACACCCTTGCTTTTTTGCATCTTTGATTCAATTCAGATGTAATTTGACTTTTGGACTAAGTCAAGAAGTATAGCCTCGTCTTGACATAAGCAACTTCAATAAAGTGTCTCCTGGCTATATTCTGTTACTTATCAGTTACTTACCAGTAACATGTTAAAATCAAACATGTACAGAGTTTTGAAACAACAAGAAAAGCAACAGTATAGACAGCTTATCTCCCTGGGCTCAACACTATGCTAGAAACTATCTACTGCAGCAGTTCACCTTTTTAACTGTAGCACTTCTAAATGGTACCTGCACTTCTCAGGGAAGAAATTCAAGGCTTGCAATCTAGCGCACCTTGCTTATAGACTCCCAGCCCAGGACTGCCACAACCAGTTTTAAACACAAACCTTATAGTTCAGAGTCCACATAAAAGATGTAGAGGCACAGACTAGGGCCGTTTAATCTCAGTAACCAGTGAACATTTTTCACTGGGTAGAAAGAACCTACCATGAGTTAAACTGACCTTATGGAAAGGAGACCAGTCGACTCACAGCCATCCTATATACCCTGGGTGGGTCTGCTTAGCTAGGAAGTTCTCAGGCCGTTCTACTCTTGTGCTTCTTACTAGCAATCTTTTCTCTTCTCTTCTCCTGGCTTCTGTAGCTCAGTGTCATGTTCAAGGCGGGGAGGAAGAATAATAGTGTTGTGAAAGGTATTAGAATTGCTTCGGCTGCCACCTTTAGATTCTCTTTGCATTGCTCAGGGAGGACCATGTTCTAACCCTTTCCTGTCTT
>JADRCD010205679.1:0-29825 GCA_019843815.1 Montemys delectorum | reverse complement strand
TGTAGGAAGCAAAACTATCCCAGTGAGTCCCTTGTTGGTTGGCGGTTGGGCCTTAAAGTATCTAACATTTTATTTCTCTTTTAACTGAAAGCCCAAGGCTTAAGAGCAGATCACTGTGAACTTGTAAATATGTCATATCAGGAAATATATTAAGTAGTTGTCACCACAGTCTATTCAGCCAACCGAATTTTATGGGTCACTGTGAAAATGTATTATTGGCAGTAATAAAAAAGAAAAGAAACTAATAAACAACATAGGTGAACTAGCACATTGTGCTGACTGGCATAGGCAAAGGCCGTATACTCCATGGATATGCACAGAATCAAAACAGAATTATAAGAATAGTTCAAAGGGATGAAAAATTTCCATTTATCTTTTGTCTTGAGATTTCACCTAGGTCAGACAACTGGCCAGAGCATGTGACTGAAGATAATTGAATCCAGACAGTGCTTATGGCAGGAACCACACCTTGACCAGTACTGCTTAGTTTCACCTGCAACGGACCTTCTAGATATTGAAATAGTCTCTCTTCAAAATCGTATGCTATCAAATGCACTGTTTCAAAATCTGGAGACACATACTCAGAGCAGGGCACTCTATATTTCCAGATAGAATACCATTTGATGTCATCATGGGTATTTCAATCATTCTCATATTTACGAATGTGTGCTAGAATGTTCCCAGATCGAAAAACATGAAAAGCTTAAATCTCTAGAAGGAGAGGAGCTGATGATGACAGAGCAGCCATGCTGAAGGCACAGAGCAATGCTTTGAAGAACTGCGGAAGCTGGTGATATGTATGTAGGAGTCTTACTCTCACAACTGTAAATAGTTTAAATGGTTTACATACTAAAATTTCAGATCAGAGGTATCATCACAACTCACTTTCTAATCTATAATAGGAAAAAAAATCTGGCTAAATAGAACATAACTTGGTAAAGTTCTGAGAGGCAGAGAACCAACTCCCAGGTGCAACCAAAATAGGCCTGGCAAAACATTATCCTGAGGAGACATTTGTGTCCTTTCATCTGGCCTTAGACTATTGACAAATAGATGCCAAGAAATTGGAAGTCCTCCAAGAATTTGCTGGGGTAAGGAAAAGGCTAAACCCCTGTGTCAGTTATAGGTTGAGCATGTCTCCCAGGAAGAAATATCAGAGATCAGCTACTTAGTCAGACTACCTTGCAGAAGAGATTGGATCATAAACAGTGGTGGCGGCTGGAAGCACACGTTGACCAGTACTACTTAGTCCTACGTACCTCTTGACCTCTACTTAAACAAGATGAACTTGGGCCACCTCTCTGTTCCTCTTCTCAATGTGACCACACTGAATTACTCCCCTTTCCAGTATTTCATTATTTATACGTTTCTTTACCTCAATTGTTGAAGACAGATGTCCTAACTTACCAGGTTGGGGATGCTAGAGCTCAGGACCTAACCCTATCTACTGCAGGGGTGCCACATTCCTCCTCTAATTTCAAGTAAACGTGGTGTATGCCACTAGTGTGTAGGAAGGTTGATTTTTAAAGGGAACAATAAGAATGGAAGTCGCTGCTTAAGCAATTAATTTCTGTCACATTACTTCTACTCTGCATTTGTGGTTTTATCTGCCTCCTTCCTATACAGCATGTCAAACCAGTTGTTTGCCCCTTGTTTCAAAATGCTTTTTTAGACTACAATTTATTTATTTATTTATTTATTTATTATTCAGGATTCAGAAGTCAACTGACCGCAAAGACCAGAGAAAGCATTTTCCCTCCTACGACTTTTTTTTTCTTCTTCTCTTTAATACAGTAAAAGCTTGATTTAGCTTCCAGTGCCCAACACAAGTTCAGAATACAAGCAAGGAAAGCAAGACACTCTGCTGGGGGAGGAGCTTGGCACTCAACTCTACTCAGCTATAAAACAGCGGTATTCTGCTCATCTCCGAGAGAAGTGGAAATGTGTTAAGTAACACAGAAATTGTCTTGAAGCCTGTGCGTCTATCTGCGCGTGTGCTGGACTTGGAAGAAGGATCTGTTAGCTGGAGCTCCACACAGCCAGAAGTCGGAAAGGTAAGAGGTGTGCAAAATTCTGCCATTAAGTAGGGGCTGAGGAAGAAACTGCCTGCGATGATCCCAGAGGGTGAATCCCACAGGCGCTACCTTCCAATCCTGTTACGCGGTTCTCTATAGTAAGCTACTTTTTCAAGTGGAAAAAAAGCCTTGAGGCAGCTGGTTTTCGACGGTTGGGGGATATTTATTCCTTGCTCCACAGATGGGGGAAAAAAAAAAATCAGCGTCTGGCAGCCGCTGATTGGTGGAAAAGAAAATGGTGATAGTGGAGTGGGAAAGAGGATTTGCTGAGCCTCCTCCCGTCTCCTCGACCTGTAACTCTTCCCTAGTCGGCTCCCCTTTACACCCAGAACCCTTTTAGACTCCTCCAGGGTTAAAACAAACGGAAACCTCAGGCTGTGTGAACAAAAGCAACCCCAAGGGTGTGTGCTCCCTCTCCATTACCTGGCTCCGTACCCAGACCATTTCATGTGGTCCAGCCCTCTGGTGTCGGCGTCCAGCCTCGTCCCGGAGGAGGCGGGGGGGTCGCCTAGAGGAAGTGGGAACAGGCTGAGGCAGGGAAGGAGGGGGATGGGGCAGGAGAGAAGCCAGCTCAAGTTCAGCCGCGATAAAGCCGAGGGCACCCTGAACTCGAAGTGAGGCTCAGGCCATCCTCTCTTCCCTCCTTCCGGGGGAGCGTGCTCTTGGTACCCACAGCCCTCACGCACCTCCATCCCGTCCCCTCCCTACGAAAACGAGCGAAGGCACGAGGCAGGCGAGGGGCGGGGAGAGGCGCTGACAAATCAGCTGCGGGGGCGACGTGAAGGAGCCAGGGAGCCAGAGCGCCCGGCAGCAGACGGCAGGAGACCAGCAGGTGTTCCCCCTTCCCCTGCCCCTCTGCCAAGAGCCTTCCAAACCTCTTGCATTGAAATTAGATTGCAAGAGGAGGAATCGGAGTTCTGCGGAAGCCAGGGAGCCGGTAAGTACCTGTAGATGCAGCAGCTCTGGGGATCTTGGAGAGCCCTAGCTAAGACCCAGGACACGTAGAGGAGACCAACTACGGCTGCTTTGGCAGTGGGGACGGGGCCAGTGCGTGGAAAGTACATTACTCGGTTTTTCCTTCCGCTGGAGACGTGCCCTTCCATCCTTTTAAAGCCCGAGGGAAAGGCCAGGTTGCTTGTGGCATCTGCTTTTTCAAGCAGAAACGCTAGGGTGCTTCATGTTGAGTGCTGGCTGCTGGAAGCTGAGTGCTTGGCATTGGGTGGAATTTAAGCATCCAAGTTTAGGCTTCAACCCCAGGGTATTTCAGCCTCTTTCCTTAGAGGAAGAAGGGTGCATTTGGCCAATGATTAATAGAAGTGCAGAGAACCGAAGTGTAAGCAACAGGTGATAAGGGGTTAATGAGCACGGGGTGCAGGGTCTTCTAGAGGATTCCAGCAGAGGACAGAGCTTCTTGGTTGGATGGTGCTCAAGTGAGACTGCTCGAGTGTATGGACAGCGCCTGCTCTGGGCAGATAGCAAGCAAAGAGCTAGTGGTGGGTGAAAGGTCTTGCAAGATTAGAAAGGCTGGGCGGCAGGCAGTTGGGCTGCAGTTCCCTACTTCTGAATTAAACAGTTCCCCTCCCTTCCTTCTTCAAAGACTGGTTCTTCTCTGGGTCTTTTTCCTCTTGCTCCTACTCCATCTCTGCCACCCCAGCCCCCACATGTTCCTTTTCTAGATAGTCATTACTTTGAATGTAACCTTTGGGCCCTGAAAACTTGACCGGCTAGAGGATGGGATGTCCATCGCCCCTTCTGTAACTCCACTTCTGAAATGTGCAAGGACAGTCAGTCAAGTGATCCATCTGGATCAATCCTATCCTTAAGAGCATTAATTTTAGTAGTGTTGAATGAACTAGTTTACAATCAATCAACACTGTGCCCAGTCCTCAAAACAAAACATACACACAAAACAAAACACAAAACAAAAACAAACAAACAAACAAACAAAATCACACTTATACCAGGTTGGGGGAAAGCATACTGAATATTTGGTGACCCCCCTCCCGCTCCCTCCCCCTCCCCCTCAATTTCTTTTCTTTTTCTAGCTGCTTTAAATCTTGTTTTCTTTTACCCAAATTTTCTAATTCAAAATGTATTCTGTATTCTCTAGTGCGGAGCAAAACTACATCTTTAGCCATGGATGTGTTCATGAAAGGACTTTCAAAGGCCAAGGAGGGAGTGGTGGCTGCTGCTGAGAAAACCAAGCAGGGTGTGGCAGAGGCAGCTGGGAAGACAAAAGAGGGAGTCCTCTATGTAGGTAGGTAGTGACACTGTGACTAATGAGTTGGGGTGTCTGGTGTGTGGTGTCTGATTCGTGAGCATCACAGATTTTCAGAAGAGTGACAGCTATGTAGAGGTGAGAGAATATGAACCTGTATATTAGCTCTCAGAAACAAACAGGGACAATGCTTCCTTTTCTTAGAATAATTAATTTGTTACTTACATAGGATTAATTTTATTTGGTTTTCTGTTTCTGTGTATAATGACACTGAATCTTAAAAATTGGCAACCCGTGAAAAATAATCAAGAATATGCTTATGAATCAAAGACCTGTATGGCAGCAAGCATGGTGGCACATGCCTGTAATGCTAGCGTTTGGGGAGTAGAAGCCCAATGATCAGGAGCTGATGGCCATCTTCAGCTACGCAGAGCATTTGATGCCAGGTTGGGCTATGTGAGACTCCATAACAAAACAAAATGAGCTTCAAGTACTCACGGGACTTTGATTTTTTTTTTTTCATCATCACTATAGCTGATACTTGCTAAGTTTAATGAATTATAATGCTTAAAACAAGACTTTTGCATGATTTTATTTTACACCTGTGAAAATACAACTACCATGTCCCCAAATAGGAAAAAGAAGGCTAGTCTTCTTCGGTGGATCTCCTTTGAGGGGTCACTTGGTCGGTGGGGATGCAGGAGCTTAAGGAACCTCAGAAACGTTGGTGTAGTTCACCCGTCAGAGATCTCGGATCAGGGAACAGTAAGACGTTGGTATTTAGTGCCGTTTTTGCCAGACTGTATACCTTGAAAGAAGGGCCAACACTCCCTTTCACTATGTGTTAAATTAGCTGTAACTTTACAAATCCCTTCCAATACTTTGATGGAAGGAATAGACACACATGCACACATGCTCATCCCCAGCAGAGACACAGGTGCACATGGGAGCACACTTGCAGAGTTCATCTACCTCTCTTTCCTTCTCTGAGCACAGTTTCCACCTTCGTAGGAGGGCATCTAACTTGGTAGAAGACCCAGGGTAAGCATTCAGACTGAAAAGGAGCAGAACAGGTGGCAAAGGTGACAGGAGATGCTATCCAGAGTACCTATCATGGGAAGCCATGCTGACCCCTCAAAATATCAGTGGGGAATTTACACTTGCAAACATTTTCATGAATGTGTCTTCTCATTGAAGTTTCTAGCAGATCACCTTTCCTCAGTCTTCATAGAATAATTTTACATTGAATTAATCCTCTCTTTGTCTATTTAAAACATCCTTTCAGAAAGTCTTGTAATGAATATTGTAAGAGAAGGGTGTCAGTGAGCTAATTTTAGAGTTTTTTTTTTTGAACTGTGAAGTATAATGTTTTAAATAGAATTCAGAATATAAAAGCAGTAATTTGTAGGTTTGGGGGGCCTCAATTCTTCCACATTCTGCAATTACAGGCTTGTGACTGATTTTTTTTTTTTACTTCAGTTGCTTAAAAAAACATATCTTCTTTGTAGAACAGTAATTTTAAACAAATTAAGAAGTTATTGAATATTTAGTATATTACCCTTTCTGGATAATAAATGGATTTTTTTCAAGTAGAACACTTATTTGTTTTTATTGTTAATTTTGAGCTTGGGCAAATAAAATGATTATATTTTTCAAAGATTCATTTTGTTGTTCTCTGTGAGGCCATTATATTGAAGGTGTAATTTTTAATATGTCTAATGTTATTAAAATTATCGATGTCTGTTATCATATTTAAAACATGTATAATTAATCAATTGCTGATTATGTTCTGGAGTCTAATTAAAAGCTGAACAGATGCATAGAGTTTGGGATGTAGAGTAATGTGTGAAGATAAGAATGAGAGTTCAGATATTTGTCAACTTCTGTTAATGTTCCAATGCATATTAGAAAAATCTGTCATAGATATCAGCTGTGCTGTTGCCTATATTGACTGTTGCTTAGATAATCAACTGTGCTGTTGAAGTATGAAAGCAACCATAGGCAAAAACCAGTGTGACACTGCTTCAGTCTTTATTGACCCAGAGACCACAGAGAAGTGAAAGGAACTCTGGATTTAACATGATACAGGCAGAAATTTAATTCAAGCCACGTGCCTTCTACCTTTAGCATCTTCCAGAGGTAACTTGATGTCTTTGAGTCTCCTCCCCTTTTTCACACATATAGTTCATAAAAATGCAACTGCTTTGCAACATTACTAATGTTATGTGCTTAACGTAGTAACTGTTCTTTCATATTTAGGAACCTTGATTCTTGTCAGAGAAGTTGTTCAATTCACAACTGTTACTCAGCCAACATGATTTCTTATTTTTCATCCAAGATATGAAACTTTTACTAATAACTAACCTGAAGGATTAGAAATGATCTGGGTATTGGCTATAGCTCCCGTGGCACAGTGCCTGTCTCCAGCATGCAGCACTGGTTTCTATCCCTGTAGCAGAAAAACAAAAGATTAAAAATAAAAGGTTAGAAGTAATCAGAGAAAAAAAAATTTAAATTTCAGCACTTATGGCTGAAAAGGCTTGGCAGAAGTCTCTTCTCATGTCTACTAACAAATGCTTTGGACAACTGCCTTTCAAGGAATTGAAGAACTGCCACAGTAATCAGTGTGCTGATTCTCTCTGGATATTTGCACAAAAATTCAATTAACATATTTTAGTTTCGTAATCAACAGTCTCAATGGCGTGATGTGTAATTATAAATTGAACTTAAGGTCAAAAAGTTTTCTTCACTTCATGTTACTTTTATTAATACTATAGAAAACTACCTTCAGATTCTGTTTCACTGCTTGATGAGCAGCTGTGGGCACACATCTAACTCCAAAGTCTAACATGTCAGACTTATTAGATGTTGTTAGGTAGTCAGCATATAAACCAATGATATAACTCATTTCTCACAGCCCTCTCCAGTCTGCACCCTTGTGATATCCCAAATAAAGAAGACAGAGTGGGGTACAGGGTACCCTTCTGGGCTTAGGTAGGCCATTATTATATTGTTCCCCAGCTTCCATATCTTATTTGCTACTTGACACCTAATTTTTTTGTTTTGCTATATTGTATCAGCTACAGCTCACCTGTAAACTGAAGATAAAGTATCACTTATAACTCAACTGATAATTAGGACAACAAAGGTGAGGTATGGTTTGATATACAAGGCCTTCAAGACTCATTTGTCTTTCATTAAAGAGGCATTCTATGATTTTACCAAATATCAAACTCTGTTACTGCCGAGGCAGAGAAGACAGACAAGGAACCAGCCAGTGAACATTTGTTTCTATTAGTCATGCTCTTTTTGATTGGGTATTTTATGTATTTACATTTCAAATGTTATCCTCTATCCTATCCTATACCCCCTACTCTTGCTTTTATGAGAGTGCTCCCCTCTCACCCACACACTTCCACCTCACTGCCCTGGCATTCCCCTACACTGGGGAGTCTAGCCTTCACAGGACCTATTGATGTCAAGCAATGCCATCCTCTGCTACATACACAGCTGGAGCCATGGGTCCCTTCATGTGTACTCTTTGGTTGGTAGTTTAGTCCCTGGGAGCTCTGGGGGTCTGGTTGGTTGATATTGTTGTTCTTCTTAGGGGGTTGCAAACACTTCAGCTCCTTCAGTCCTTCCCCTAGTTCCTCCATTGTGGTCCCTGTGCTCAGTCTGATGATTGGCTGCAAGCATCCTCATCTGTATTGGTCAGGCTCTAGGAGAGCCTCTCAGGAGACAGCTATTCCAGGCTCCTGTCAGCAAGCACTTCTTGGTATCAGCAGTAGTGCCTGGGTTTGGTGTCTGCAGATGGGATGGATCCCTATATGGATGGCCTTTCCTTCAGCCTCTGCTCCACTTTTTGTTCCTGTATTTCCTTTAGACAGGAGCTCGTAAAGGTTGTTGGTAGTGAAGATGAAGGATATAGAAGAGAATTCTCTCACGCAAGCTGTTCTACTACTTGTGCAGGGTGCCCTGCCCCCCACTATTTCCAGTTTTTACTTTAATAGCACCTGTCTCAAGCAACACAACGTAAACACATGTGATTGTAGTGCATAAATTAATAGTAATTATTCAAGGTACAAACTTAACTGCTAGCACTTCACCCTCGAATTCATTGCAAAAATAATGAAAGCCCAATATAACTGGTGACTAAATTAAACTACTCCTTTTAGAATTTGTCCGTGAGCTGCCACTTTCCGTATGTTACATCATTTGCACAAATAACAGCACCTGTGGGTGTGTTGTCCCTTGTACCCTGCTGATAAATCCATGTGATATTTTTACAGACATGCATCTCAGAAAGGGAGAACTGACCAGCTAAGGTGAAGCCACATCAAGGCAATAAAGTGAAAAAATTCTGGAAGCACTTGCTTTGTAGGACAAACAGCTGGCTATTTCGGAATATGGATTGCGGAAATATGGATTGAATATTTAATAATTTTGGAAGTAGCATGTGCCTTATGTGCGGGTTAGTGTATGTCAACTTGAAAGAAAGTGGAGATAGCATAAGTGGTCTTTAGTGTAATCTTCGATGGTATATATGCAGGTAAACATCAGGAGGTAAATGTATAAGCATACACTGAGGATCAGGACATACCAGAAGCCATTGTCTCAGAGGAAGTAATGCCTTCTTATCCCCTTGCTAAAAGAACTATCAGAGTCAGATCAGGGCATGAAGAGTTGTGGTGGTTTGAATAAGAATGGCACCCAGAATCTTGTGAGCCTGGTCCCAGCTAATAGTACTATTTGGGAAGGGTTATGCAGTGTGGCCTTGGTAGAAGAGTTATGTCACAGGGGAAGGCTGTGAAGCTTCAAAGGACACCTGTCATTCCTAGTGTACTCTTAGTCTCCTGCTATTGGATCAATATACAAATTCTCTATTGCTTTTGCTGCCCTGCTCCCCTTACACCACTGTGGACGCTAACACACAAAATTTTTAGGACCCTATAAGACATATGCAGTGAGACGAAGGCAAGCATTGTTGAAACTACTTAATAGATTGTTTTTGTAAAAATTGAAAAAAAAATGAATCTATAAAATATAAAATAAATATTAGCTTTAATATATTTTCATTTCCCAAGATACTTAGAAAATCAATGGGAGGAGAGGACCTTGGCCCTGTGAAGGTTCTATGCCCCAGTGTGGGGGAATGCCAGGGCCAGGAAGCTGGAGAGGGTGGGTTGGTGAGCAGGGGCAGGGAGGAAGGAACAGAGTTTTTTGTTTATTTGTTTGTTTTTCTTTTTTTTCAGAGGGGAAAACAGGAAAGGAGATATCATTTGAAATGTAAATAAAGAAAAAAAATCTATTAAAAAAAGACACAGAATGTTTAATAATTTGACCAATAGCCCTGAGCCTTCCCCTGCTTATGCAGGTTCCCCATTCATTGTTAGGTGATATACATGGCACAGCTCAGCTTGTCCTTCTCACAGCCCTACAGTCCCTTGCAAAATGAGCGGTGCCTGGTAAATGCACACAGACAGCACACATGCAAAACACTAGATCACGTCCCTCCCTGTTAACAAGTGTGCCTTTCTTTCTGTGCTGCTTTTAGTTCATTGATCTTTCTTGTGCTTTCAGCTTCAGCTTCTCCTTCAGAACCATTTGTGTGGGTAAGAACTAGAGCTCGTACCACGTCTGTAGCGTTCATTAAACAGCACTGGGGGCTTCGCTTCAACTATTTTCTTTTATACTTTTGCCAACACCATGATGTAGGTTTCATTGTCCTTTAGTAAAGTGAAGAGTTAAATCTGGACTCTGGACCAGGGTTGGGCGTGGTTCTTTATTTTCAAAATGAAAGTTCCTACATATACTCTTTTTTTATTAAAAGAGTGTTTAATTGACTCCTTTCTAAAATAACATTTTAAATGTGATAGACAAAAATTTCACTTAAGGCTATGCTTATATATGTTAGAAACCACTTGCTAAATACTTTAACATACTTTTGTACATGTATTTAGATCATCTTAATGATCATATTATTCAGCTTATAGAAATGTACATCTGAATTTTAAACAATTTTGGAATTAGAAATTACCTCATAGTTAGTGTTTGCCAACCTGACAGGAAGTAGAGGTAGGTGGGGAGAAGATAGATTTCTTGAAGAATTGTCTACCTCAGATTTACCTGTAGTAACGTTAGTGAGGATATTTTCTTGATTGACAACTGATGGAGGAGCACCCAGCCCACTGTGGGTGGCACCACCCCTAGGTTTTGAGTGTTATAAGAAAGCAGGCTGAGCAAGCCATGGAGAGCGAACCAGTAAGCAACGTCTTCCCCCAAGGCCTCTGCGTCAGTGCCTGCCTCCGGGTTCCAGCCATGCTTGAATTTCTCCTTTTGCTTCCCTAGGTAATGAACTTCCAAACTAGAAACTGAGAAATCCTCTTTTCCACACTTTGAGTTTGGTCCCAGTGTTTATCACAAAACAGAGGACTTTGATTTGTAAATTAATTATGTACAGGGGATTATTTATTACAAATGTTGATATCTGTACTTTATTACTGAGCACTTGACTTCTAGGAAGCTGTGTATATGATATAGTTTTTGTTCTACTTACTTTCTATACACTTAGCAAGACTTTTTTCTTTGTCAAATAGTGCATTTTTAAAATCCAGATTGGTAACTTTTCAACCATATATTAGCCTAAATCTTTTTCAGTTTATATGTTATCATGTCACCTTTGTCCTATGTATTCTTCTGTGTCTAGATAGGATTATCTTAGTTAATATTCCCCTCTCTTTCTCTTTCGTACTTTCTTCTTTGTTTTCTTGGTAATATGGGGGGATCAAATTCAGGTCCTTAAACATCAGAAAACAGTGCTGTTCTAAGAACTGTGTCTTTATCCCTATAGGATACCTTTCACCTAAAATATGTACTATTTATATGTATGTATGTATATATATTGCATATATAAGCATGTTATGTATATATGTAGATATATAAAAATTTATGCATGTGTATAAAATTATCAATACTAATTGTACAATGTGAGAGGTTTCATTATGATCTATGGGGCTCCCCTTCCTTGGAGGTCATTGGCAAGTGGCCTAAGAGGGTGAGGAGTGCAGAGGAGGCTCAGGCTTCAGACTACCTTAAGTATGATGGATTGACTTCTGGGATCAGCTTCAGTGAGACAGAACAATTAGGACAGTGGTAGGGATTTCTAGGGTGGGTGTAGATTATTGGCTAGGACTGAGGTGCTGGGGATGCTTCATTGACATGAAGAGGAATTCCAAGAATTATCAGGAGACAGGATGTTGAATCTGTAACCTGGGCATAGACAACATGCAGGTGAGGAACATAGAGGTCTTATGCCACAGCAAGTAGTCTAAGAGTAGTGAGAAAGTGATCCCAACTTATCCTGTCTCAGCATAAGATTTGCAGTGTTTTAATCATGTCTCAGTCTCACTCTTGCTCCAGGCCAGCTCTTCTGCCTGCCCATGCTCACAATGATCTTCCCACAAATGCATTTAATATACAGGGTTATAGCCACCCTTCTATACGCGGTGTTTTTTTTTTTTTAATTATTATTATTCGTAGAGATGATGCTTTTTATATTTCTTGTTTTTCCTGCTGTTTCACTTTTGTTGTGTATACTCATTGTTCATGGTATTGTTCCATAAGAACAGTTTTATATAAGTATACACAACATGATTTTCCACAATTCATATATGTATTTTGATTATAACTCCCCTCCCTTGTTCCTTCTCTCCCTTGCTCTTCCTCTCTACTTCTTTAGTAGAGGTCAGCTGCTTTTGTGTACTTTTTATCACTCTATATTGCATATCTGGGAGAAAAAAAATGGTGCCATGTTTATCTTGGTGAGCTGGGTCATTTCGCTGAACATGATGATCTGTCTGTTTCCCTACACATATCATCATTTCATTCTTCTTTATTGCCAAGTAAAACTCAACTATGAAACTCAGTGTGTGGAGAATTCTCAAAAAGCTATAAATAAAATTTCCAGCCATGCCACTTCTGTGCAATCACCAGAGTCACCATACAAAAATGATTTACTTACTACATACCCGTACATATTTGACCATTCAACCATAGAGTGTTATACAACCAGCTCAGATACTCACCAATGGATGAGTGGTAGAAGAGACTCTGGTATAAATCAAAACCAGAGTTCTTCAAATGAACCTTAAACCTCTAAAATATTTAATCAAAAGGTTTATACTGAAAGTTTAAGCAATAGAAAGATTATTATTAAAACAATTAACAAACTTACTTTTAATAATATGTGTAAAAGTTATTTATTGGTTTAGTAATGACTCATGGCATAGGTGAAATTCTTATCTTACATACAGACCTAGTTTGAAAGTGCCCATAACATGCTATTACTTAATATTAGGCAAATCACTTAATTATAATTTATAATTTCCTTATATATAAAATGGGTATTGAATGCTGCTTTAAAGATGAGATGAGGTGAATCTGTCTCAGGGGTTGTGCAGACACTGACATCTTCTTTCCTCTCTCTTGTTTGTTGCGTATTGTGCAGTCTCTGCTCTGCTGTGCTTTTACACCATTCTCAGGTCTGCACAGAGTTTCTTACTATGCCCATGTTATCTCCCCTTTCCTTCTCTCTGTAAATTGATATAGAAATCATCAAGCAAGGCTTATGTTAAGAATCTTTATGTTTTGTGTTTTATCTGATACATAAAGGCACAAAACCTTTACAAGTGATGCCTCTTGTGAAGTCCCCATCCATGTTTACATTGTGTGATCAAGTTGCACATATCTGTTGCCTCCAACATGTGTCAGATCTTTATGACATGAATCATTGAAGCTTGTAGCTTGAGCTACACAGTGCCCAATTGCTGTCTATGATCACCCACTGGAATAGCACAGGAGCTTCATATTGCTGACTAACTCAACTGGCTACTCACTAAACCCTCTCTAGGCTTCGCTCCTGAACTCAACCTGGCCAGGCCTGTGCTAGCTTTCCTCTGTTGTGGTGGCCAGATCTCTCCATTTTAGTGATTTCTGAGTGTGACTGCTGGTTGTTTGTCTTCTGAGGTTATCTTTGCACATGAACGTCTGAATATTGAGAATTTTAGTTGGCTGCTGGAAATCCAAGGACAGTTTAATATTTATGTATTAAATTTCTTTGTTCTTTAGGTTCCAAAACTAAGGAGGGAGTGGTTCATGGAGTGACAACAGGTAAGCTCTGCTGTCTTTTATCCAGGGGTGATATTCCCTAATGCCTTCTAGACAAACTGCACTTGATGCTTATAATTTAAGATATGGTTGTAAAAACCACTGTCTACAGAGGAACATGGGTCAATTTATTTTTTATGCACCTATTTTGTTGTTGTTGTTGTTGTTGTTGTTTTGGTATGGTGAGATGGAGTTTTGTTACATAGCCAGAATGGTTTCTGCTTCAACCTTCTAAGTACTGGGAGTATAGAAATCACCAATGTACCTCATATATTGTCTTCATTTAAAGCTTATTGTTTATAAAGTATTTTTAAATAGACAAATATGGATTAAAAACTTATAGCCCAATATTCTAATAGTTGAGAATGATGGCTTTAGATTTGTCGATGGTATTTAATTCTAATGGTTTGGTTTTTGGCTAGTGGGCTAAATAAATAAAAGGTAATGATGCTACTATTAATTTAAATATTTGATGTAAACATTTCTTTAGAACTTAGTATTAACACCATAAATTATACTTATTAGAACCTTGCCTCTGTGATTAAGGATCCTTTTTAGAAAATATACTCAGTAGTGAGTTATTTTAAAAGCTATATATTTTTATTGTATTTATGTCCACATGGCATAACTTCAAAAAGATTTTTCAATAAAATTAAAATAATAAATATTAAACTAATAGGACTAAAATAACAAAGAACAAAAATGACGAAGACAATGAAGTGACTGGGAGAGGAAAAGGAACAGCAGAGTAATAAGGTGGGAAAAACCAAAGAGGAAAAAAAAATATAACCAAGTTGCCAAAGCTTGGTGGTTACTAAACTCCCTTATTTGCCATGCATCAGACTTCCTTCAGTGGGAAAAGACCTGTCAGGAATGTAATTGATATGATCAGGAACCTTGGGCAGTACACCATGTAACATAACAAATACATTACATTATACAGCATCACACAGTGGTATCCTGTGCCTTCCAGTGGCCCTTTCCAGAGACTCATTTGCCAGCCATGGAAGAAAAAGAGTTCATTCCTTTTAGCACACTGATAAAAATAACAATGCAAAAGCAAAATTGGAGTTCAGGAACAAGACTCTTTTGGAAGTGCACAGTGTTGAGGACTTCTTTCAGTTGCTGCCTCACAAAAAGCGCAGATAGCAAGAGAGTAAGTAGACTGATTGGTTCCTGCAGGAGGAAACTTAAGCTTGACTATAGTAAGATAGAAAGATAGGACAGGTAGAGAGTGCTATGAAGAGGCCCATTCCCAGAGCAAGATGTTCCAGTTTCCGTAGTTGAGGGAGAAGCAATTGATGAGGTTCAGGGTCTATTGTGGATGCATTGTTCTCTATTGACAGCATTTAATATTTTCTGAACAACAGGATAAAAAGCAGGAGTTTTTATACTGTGTGTAAAAGAGAGTGAGGGCTGGAAGAGTAAGAGAGGTAAGAGGGATGTGGTAAGTTTCGGCAATAGGCAATATTTTACAAATATTTTCTAGAGAATAATCATAAGCAAACGTTCACTTCCATAGTTTTATAATGTTGACAATTTTACATGCCATACCCTTTCAGTCAATTAAAGAATTCGAAATGCCCCACAGTAAATAAAGACACATACTATAGTATAACCCAGGGCTCTTGAAACTTTTGCCACTGAAATTTCCTTTTAATATTTAACTATATCAAATCTAGTGTTTACAAAACACTATGAGAGACACTGTTAAGCAGTAAGGACACAGTGGTGTGGTTGTGGGCACTGTGTACACCATTCTACCAGTTAAGAACCCTGGCAGTAATATATAATATCAAATATACTGTCATAATTTGTCTGGCTTTGAATAAATGTATTGTCAAGAGAGGCCACACTAGTTACTATTCCTCCCCATCACATGTGAATAAATTGCTTAGTTTATTGAGTAGTATTAGTGCTGCCCAAAAGTTAAGAATTTAGAAACTGTGCGGAGGTGCTCAGATTCACCACTTGACATTGGCTGCAATGCTTTTTGTCCACTTGTCTCAGTGCAAACCAAATTCAATTCACGTGTCGTTATATGTTAAAATTAAACTCTCAATTTTTTTTTTTAATCTACGCACTAAACTCATATTCAGTGTTAGGCTGAAACATGTCACTTCTACCTTGCTGTCTTGTTTCTTCAGACTCCTGTTACCTATAGTATATATGTCTATACAAGTTGACAGCTGCTGGAAGTGGAATTATTCAAGTCTCTGTCACATCACCATCTGTTAATCTGTTGTCATCTTGATTTTCTTAAGTGGCTGAGAAGACCAAAGAGCAAGTGACAAATGTTGGAGGGGCAGTGGTGACTGGTGTGACAGCAGTCGCTCAGAAGACAGTGGAGGGAGCTGGGAACATTGCTGCTGCCACTGGCTTTGTCAAGAAGGACCAGATGGGCAAGGTATGTCTCCATGTTTTATGCTACAGTGATAACCCTGGACACCATGGTCCTTGCATGCATAAGACAGCATGCATATGATGCACATTGTGGGGAAGGGCTACCTTTAAAGGGCTTTTATTTTGATGCACTGTTTTCCTTGGGAAATGTCATGCACACAATAACCCTGATTGTTTTAGTTTCTGGAAGAAAGCTACAGAACTAAAAAAAATGTAGTAAACACTAAGAGACCAGTGACATTTCAGAAAGAATGGCTGCTTTCATGTAAATGATGGTTCTGGAATTCTTCATTATGGCAATAGCAAGCATTTCATGAGTAATTTCTAAATTTCCAGAAGGAAGATCTTTCCTTTGATTTCTTTGTAATGACTTCATCTCTTATTAAATGACATATTTGCATATCACATATCAACTCATTACCAAACATGTTTTTGCCAATTGGGAGACTTAAAGTGCATACCAAACACAGATCATGGTTTCATATGGTGAGTCTTACATTTTCTGAATTTTAAATTTGCTTCTCGATAAATATGAGGCTGTAGTGACATATTCTAGTGACATAATTTTCGTATTAAATGTCAAAGGAACAGAATATGAAGCCTCCTGGGTGATGTTTCACAAATCCTATGATCTTACAGAAGGATGAGTTTTACATTTTTTATGTCACATGTCATTTTATATTTTTTGAGAGACTCCAGCTTCCCCTGTCCTTGCCCTTCTCTATGCTTTTCCCCAAAAGCCCGCACTTGGCTCTCAGTTCCTCTTTCCTGGGTTTTTGTTGAATGACACCTTCCTTGTAATGCCTGACTTATTTAAAGTTGCAACCATTTTCACCCATGGAAACCTTAACCTTTGTACTCTTATTTCTTCTTGTTTGACAAAGTATCATTACATTTAAAATAAATTAAATAATTTACTTATTTTGAGAATGTTGTTTATTTTTCCTTGTCTAGGCAGGTACTATCATAATGTAAATATTTATTTGTTGATACTTCATGTGTCTAGGCAAGTTTCTAACTGAAATTTAGCAATTGGAAGTGCTTATTAAGGATGAAAAGAATGGAGAAATAGCAATTTTCTTAGTATTAATAACCATATATATGTTGTAAAAACCTTTGACTATTGACTGATCCAAAAGATGTAATCAAATGGGTTCTAAAGTGGACATCGTGAGACCCAAAAGAAAGAAACTTTAATCTGAGGGCAGACTACTATGTGTTTTTGCTATCTCAGTCATCCTAGATGGCAGAACAGACTCCATGGATAATGGACTGGGAAATCCATGATGTACTTTTCACAGCCAGTTCTGTTGTTAGAGAAATTAAATGTAACCCAAGATAATCTAGGAAGTGTTCAAAGAAGTGCTCATCTGAAGTGAACACAGGACTGATCAAGTCAGCTCTGCTCTGAGTGTAGTATGCTTTTGTAGTGATCTCTTTTTTGTGGTAATAACTATATTAATGCCTACTTTCTATTTGAAATTGTAATCCTATGCTTATCTTTCCCATACTTGAAATGTTAAGAGACACCAGATTCATATCGAGAAGTCTAGAATTGCAGGTTCATTGACAATCTAATGAAAACAAGGGAACCTCTTGTCAGAAAAACACATGATCACACACATGCACCAAAGCACCAAAGGAGGGCCATCAGCAGACCCTCAATTTAAAACCAACTCCTGATTGTACAATGAGGAATGTGCAATTTGTAGAGAGGAAGTGTCAAGTTCTTGTAGCAACTGAAGTTACCTGATGACGGTCACACACATCCATCTACACATCACTTGCCTATCTATGTCACCAATACCTACCTTCTTTTACCTATAGACTGAATTGTGTAATACTAGAGTTAGTGAAAAGACTTAGTGCTTCGGAATGTATAAAGAGTGGGAAGCATGTCTCATTCCATTTCCCACTTTGCCTGCATTTAAAATATGCATTATAATCACAAATAGTATATTTAAAAACACTTCCCATCTTTTCAACTCCGACTTGTTTTCTACCTTTTAAAATAACAACTCTTATTTCAGTATTCTAAAGCAGAACTCTACCAGTGTTACAAAATGAAGCATTTGCAGAAATTTCTCCTAAGGGAATTAACTGTGGGTTCCTAAAATTTTCTAATATAAAAATGAAGCCATAAACAGAAATTGAATTTAAAAAAAATTGGGATAAAACTCTGTGGGTTTGGGGTTAGATGGTTGGTCTTCATACTATACTAGTCATTTGGTAGCTATGAAATCTGTGCTAAGTGCCCAAGACCCATTCTTATGTAATGAGGGAGCTCTGCGTTCAGCTACTGTACCAGAAAGTTGATAAAACCCAATTTGGAAATGAAGTTCTGAATATCTATAATAACTCAAGGAATACTTGAATAAATGCCAGTAATTGTGGCCATATTTCTTGATGCTAAACATATCCACAATTTAAATAAAATTGAATTCATTTCTAATGAAATTTGAAATATTTTACTTCATTTTTCAGATTCTAATTAAAATTGTCTTGGTGAAAAAAAGCCAAGCACATATTTGTTTAATTGTTTAACTGATTCTCAGTGACCCCATTTGGCCTATTTGTAATAAATAGTGGTTATGTATGGTGTGTGAGAAACTTGGAAGAAAAGGGATTTGACCAGTAGGGCTCATAGACTAATAGAGGGCTAATAGAAGGGATTAACCACACTGCCTTTTTGGTGGTTGGATCTCAAGGACCAGGAACACTGCAGAACTCTAGAGTAACCTTGGCTATTCCTAGCATGCTGGCTGTCTGAGGGTGTTTGTCTCATTGCTTCCTCGATGATGAGGGTACAGGCACACTTTCTTCTTCTCTCCCTTTTTCATATTTGTGCTTTCTTGTTTAGAACTAAGCCATAATAGTTCATTTTGTTGTCCTACTGTTTCCTCATTTCATCTCTGATTTGAGACACCCAAGGTAATATTTGTTCCCAGTTTTAATAAAGTACAACCAGTTAAAGAAAATTGTATTTACGTTACAACTCATGTTAATGGCATAATGTATTAAGTATACATACAACCCCAAATTATTGTAGCAATCAAGATAATTAACATAGTCAATGTCTTAAATGACTTTTTCTCTTATTGTGGTGTCAGTCAGGTATTCACTGCAACAATTGTGTCACATATTAAGTTTCAAGGATATTCGCTCCCTCCCCTCTCCTTACCCTTGATAACTTATGACTAACATCTTGCCATTTCTTCCATCTTCAAGCCTCTGGTAGCCGCCATACTAACCTGTTTCTATGGTCTTGATGTTTTTTAAGAAAGTGTTCTATGTAGAAGAGAGATCACAAAATATGTACCGTTGTGCATCTTGCTAACTTTGCATTGTCCAATATCCTCAAGGTTTATCTAGGCTGTGGCAAATGTAAGGATTTCCCCTATCTGTAAAGAGCTTTTGAAGGCTGAATAGTAATACATTTTTGCACATATGCACACATCTTTACCCATTCAGCTGCTAATTACACTTTGACTTGTTGGCACATCTTAATTATTGTGAATGGTTTCTTTATCCCTACCAATAGGATTTCCAGACTATATGGTCGCTGTGATTTTAATGTTTGAGAACTTGCACACAGTCTTGGTAATGACTCAGTTACATCCTTAGCAGCTGGTGCTCAAGCTTCTCTATCGTCTACATCCTCATGATTCTCGCTGTGGGTTGTCTTTTTGATAACCAATCTTATGGGCATCAGATGATAGATCATTGTGGTTTTGAATTGTACGTACGTAAGGGTTAGTGATGAATCGCTTTTGTATAGCTTTTTGGCTATTTGTATGTCTTCTTTGATAAGTATCTATCCAGACAATTAATTCAGTGTGTGTATGTGTGTGTGTGTGTGTGTGTGTGTGTGTGTGTGCGGTGTAGTATGTGGTGTTTGCACTGTGAGGTGTGTATGGTTTGTGTATGGTGTGTGTGTGTGTGTGTGTGTGTGTGTGTGTGGTGTATTTGGTGTGTATGTATGTGATATGTGTCTGTTGTGTGTCTGTGGTATGTATACTATATGTATATGTGCATGGTATGTGTGACTTACACATGTATATGTGTGTTACATGTGCATATGAGTTTGGGTGTGTCTGTTATGTAGATGCACTTGTCTGTGCAGGCATTTATAGAGGCCATAGATTGACATTGGGATATTTTTTCAGTCAATTCTTCCAGGATCCAACCGTATTCATTTCCTAATGTGGAATTTATAGGTGTGCACCATCATGCCTGGCTTTTCACATGGGTGTTGGGGATCTGAATCAAGGACATGTGTTTACACAGCAAGCATGTTACTCAGTGAGCCAACTCTCCAGCTTCTTTTGTCCATTTTTTTTCTCTTAACCAAAAATAGATTTTCTTTTTACAGTATATTCTGACTATAGTTTCCGTCCTCCAACTCCTCCCAGTTTTTCCCCATCTCCCCTCCCATTTACATCCACACCCTTTCTGTGTCTCTTAGAAATCAAACAGGTATCTAAGGAATAATAATAAAATTAGATAAAACATAAACAAACCTAAGAAGAGGGGGTCAAAGAAACAGCACGAGGAGCACAAATGGATACAGAGACATACGTTTACACACACAGGAATCCCTACAAAAATGGAAGCCACAGTATATAGTTAAGGACCTGTAAGTTAAATACAATGCCCTGACAAAATATTGGAAGAGAAAGAACCCTCAAAGTTGCCACTGAGTTCATTTTCTCTTTGTCATCTACTGCTGGGCATGCAGCCCATGGTTTGTTTCCCCAGTGAGGCTTGCTTGGAGAAACCAAGTTTTTGTTTGCAAGTAGTTACCGATCGGAGCAAGCGTTTGGTTAGGGGTGGAGGCATGTGTCCACTATTCTTTTCATCTCTAGGACTGCATCTGGTGCAGCTGTGCAGGCCCTGTGCGTGCTGCCTCAGGCTGTGTGAGTTCCTATAGGTTGGTTTTGCCTTGTTTAGAGGCCTTGTTTCCCTGGTGTCTTCCATTCCCTCTGGCTCTGATACTGTTTTCTCCATTTTCAAACCAAGTTACTTACCTTCTTTCTATTAAGCACCAAACAGATACATGGTTTGCAAATTGTTTCTCCTTTTAACAGGTTACTCCTATATCTTGACAGTAGTCTAATTTGCAGTAGAGAAGCTATCAGTATGATTTATACTCTAGCCAGTAGAGTTTGAGTTTTGCCCTCCGAAAATATTGTTCAGACCAATGCCGAGAAATGCTCCCTTTTGCTTTACTACAGCAGTTTTCGAACGTTGAATGTTGTGTTTGGGCTTGGGCCCACTTTCCGTTCTGTAATTGGCTGTTCAGTTTTCCCAGTGATGCCTATTGAGGACTTCCTAGAGCTGCTTTCCCCATTGTGTGCTTTTGATACTTTTGGCAAAGCTTGCCTGCTGTCGAGTCTGTGGGTTTCCAGTTCTCTGTTCCAGTGCACACGGTATGCCAGTAGAATACTGTTTTGGTTACTCTAGTTACAGAATTTTAAATCTGGCATTCTGACCCCTCCGGGTCAGATGGGAAACTCTAGTGTTAATACTTCTTGCTCAAGGTGGCTTTGGATAAAGTCCTCTGATCTGACTCTGGTGGGTTTTGGGTTTTTGTCTCTATCTGTGATGTGTGTCCTTTTAGTTTAGGAGAAGGCATATCCCAGCTCTCAGGCCTTTTGGTGACACTGTTGGTTCTTCAGATCCATGAATACAGGTTTTATTTCCTATTTACCTTGTCTTCTCATTTTTTAAAGTCAATGTATTATAATTTTCAGCTATTTAGGCTTTAAACTTATTTCTATGTACTTTTTTGTTGATGTTCTTGATGCTTTGACACCATTCAAATGGGATTACTGGTTTCTTTCTTAGGTAGTTAGATATCTGTGTAAAACTGATTCTTAATTTTGCCTATTGACTTCATATCTTGAAACTACTTTATTTGTTTATTAGTTCTATTTTGTGTAATATTTAGTTTCTTTACATGTATATGTCAGTTTGCACATATAAAACACATGTATATATTATGACTGTACTACAATCAATCAGGCATAAACACTTAATGATATAAAATGTGGGAGATTTTACAAGTGACTCAGTAATAGGTAGACCTGATCTACAATGTGCTATGTGTAAAAGCTTATCAGTTGCTACAAACTCATTCAGTTGATTATTACAGTAGAAACTGACTAACATGAGTTGACAGAAATATAAGCTAGTAGTGGTTTTATGTATAGCAGATAAAACTGTTCCCTCTTTTGGCAGAGAGAAAGATATGCCTGTACCAAGAATGTTGAACAAAGGAAGTTACTGGCCTCCATGTTGTTGAATAATGGCACAGTGTTTACAATGCAGAGCTAGTCACTGAGCATCTGTCTGGGACATCTGGCCTGTCTGTCTTTTATAGCTGCTTAATGGTGTTCTGTTTGGGCCTACTGTTCAAATCAACCATTGCTAAATAAATGGACATTTCTTTAGTTCAATTTAGAGTGCTCTAAAAAGTTGTAGCCAGACATAAAATGTTTTTAAAATATGTGAAGGACTGAGTCAATTGTGGAGCATGTTGCCTTGCATATATGATATTTCTCTGCTTCCCATCCTGTCCTTTTATGTATCAACCTAGCCACATGGTACCTTATAGGTTTCACATAACTAAGCTTGAAGCTCCAAGGATCAGGAGTTTGAATTGTTTTTCTCTAGAGTCAGAAGGAAGTTCTGAAGCATTGATAATTTTGTAACATTCATCATTAACGTATAAATAAAATTTTGAAAACTTTAATTTCAAGACAGAATAAAACATGCAGTCTATAATCATTTCTCAGTTCATAAGAAGATATCTAACCAAAGGCAGAAAGAACAGTGTCATGTTTGGCATGGTCTTTAATGATCACGACATTCTTCTCCCTGCTTCCTGTTAGCATGATTGATGTGTGCAGTGCTGTGCAGATTAACTCTTAAACACTGAAGTTGAGCTTGATCAGGTGACAAATGCTGTCTCTAGTTGAGTCACTTGATCACAGTCTCACAAAGATTCTGCAGGCCATAGGCAACCTTTTGCATTTCTCTAAAGAAATACATATATTACAGGTATAATCAAGGGTGAGGATTAGTGTAATATTTTCCTTTATAGTAACGTATTTTCCTTCAGTGTTTAATAATGGTTAATGCAATACGTCATCTGAAAGCATTAGAACTCCAAGTCCTGTCTGTTCAGTCGAAGACAGTCAACACAATTGTTAGGAATATTCAAACCTAAATGAAAGCTTTGTGACACAGTGAGTGACCTGCTCTGTGTTTTTTGTGGCAGTGGAGTCTGTGAGCAGCACTGCAATCTTAAAGTATGATAACACCCCACAAAGGGATAAACACAATGGGCTTAATTGATTTGTTTCAAAAGACATAACATCGGTAGCAATTTTGCAATGTGATCTATCCAAAATACTATTTTTACTTAAAGGACAACATGCTAATTGTATGCATTGCCCCTGCTTAGAAACAAAAGTGTTGAGTGGTTGTATTGTGCTTGAATGTTTCACGGTACTTATATGTATGGAGATAAATTGTGAATCTTAGTGACTTCTAATCAAAAAATGTTCTAAATGCAAAAGAATTCTGTAATTATAAGGAAAAATAGGTTTACTGGACTTTTATTTGTTGTTATAATCCCAAAACACTGAGTAATTTGCTAATATGTGCTTGGTATTCAGACGGATCAGCAGGAAATGCATGAATCATGAATGCATGGCCCCTGTCTTGATGTATGGTAGGCCATTAAGGGCAACAGACATGATTATCCCTAGTGAAAAAAGAGACTATAGTATATATATATATATATATATATATATATATATATATATATATACCCTAAGCTTATATCTATTATAGAAAGAGTTAAATGGCCTTTGTTAGAACTGAAAGAGAACTTTTATTATTCCAAATAAATACTAAATCTGACAAGTGTGAAACTGAGTTTTTGTGAGTGGGAAATGAAGTAGCCTCAGACAAATAATAACTATAATATTTCAGCTGTTTAGCCAAAGAACACAAAACTTTTTCCACTCAAGTTTTAGGCTCAGTGGTTTATAATCTGCCAGCCTGAAATCTTCAGTAACATACACATGAATAAAAATGTTCAAAGGCAAGGCTATGGATGATGTAAACAGACAATGTACTGTTTACAAGAGAATTACATTGTAAGGCCAGCATGGTAGTTTGACTTTAAGCATACCAGTGGACAAATACAAGCTATACCATGCCATCCATGGTATACCATTTGCGCACAAATGCTGGCAGAGATTAATATTTTAACAAATGCTACTACAGTTTCATGAATTGATTTTTTAAAATTTTTATTGGTTATCTTATTTATCTACATTTCAAATGTTGTCCTTCTTCCAGGTTTTCCTCCACAAAATCCCTACTCCATTTTCCCTCCCTCTTGCTTCTATAAGGGTATTCTTCCACATACGTACTCACTCCCACCTCATTGGGATAGCATTCCCCTACACTAGGGCATCGAGCCTTCTCAGGAACAAGGGCCTCCCCTACTATTGATGCCAGACAAGGCCATCCTATGCTACATATGCAGCTGGAGTCATGGGTCCCTCCACGTGTACTCTTTGGTTGGTGGTTTAGTCCTTGCAAGCTCTGGGGGATCTGGTTGGTTGATAATGTTATTCCAATTGGTCTTAGTTGTACATATGTGAACATTTATTGCTACTGTCCTTTCACATAAAACTATTGTGTAGTATTTTTGATAGAGTTACATTTGAGCTGCTACCATTATGTTTGTTTATTTATTAAAGGGATTAAAAATGACACACATACACACATACCACACTTCTACAGTTAAACAAGTTAACATGTCTACCATCTCACAGAGTTATTCCTCTTTATTTTTCAGTAACAGAAGCTAAAAGTTGCCCTCTTGGAAAATTACTTGTATATACTCAATTTTAACTATTGTCTTCAAAATAATTGGGACACTCTCTATTAGGTATTGTCTTCACATTCCTGAGCTTTCCAGACTTGCTCATACAGTTGATTTTTAATGTCTTTGCACATCTAACTTGTATTTTCACTTTGTAACAAAATGGCAAACTTCATATGGAGGCAGAACCTGATTAAAATGTGTTTAAGTGACAGTTACTAGTCTTATCCCAAATTAAAGAGTAAGAAATAATTTGATTGGTTCCTTTTTTGTTTTTTTGTTTTTGTTTTTGTTTTTGTTTTTGTTTTTTGGGGGGGTTTTTGCTTGTTTGTTTGTTTTTTAGAGACAGAGTTTCTCTGTGTAGCCCTGGCTGTCCTGGAACTTACTCTGCAGACCAGGCTGGCCTCAGACTAAGAAATCCACCAGCCTCTGCCTCCCAAGTACTGGGATTAAAGGTGTGTGCCACCACCACCCTGCAATTAGTTCCTTTTTTTGGATGTAGGCTTTGACTCTAATCCCTGAGAAACAGAGCTTGTATTGCTAGTTATCAAAATAAAATGACAGAAAATGTCCTATAGTTTTCCAAATATTCACAACACACAACAATTCAGGACATAATGCAATTACTGATATTTCCCTTGACAATTTCAGGAATAGAAATAAATAAGACTAGTTGTGTTTGAATTGGAATATATGGTCATGAAACTTGGAATTAGATGATATATATCATGAATCTGATCATTCTATTGGGTGAAATTGAATTGTCAATTCTTATGTAAGATAATTACTCCATAAGAAACTTTATTAAAATTTCTAATAACATTTTACTTTTTAGGTATGTTTTAAGGATCCACCCTACTCTCTGGTGTAGTGGAATTATTAAACATATTTATAACATTTTCATGGTAGTATTTAATTTCCTTTAGAGCTATAATACATAGTCAAACAGTGTAGTCTGGAATCAGTCAATAGACAATGATGAAATAAATGAAAAAATGGGAGGAATTATGTATATTTCCGCTTCTTTTTGCCTTGTCCTTCATTAGTATTTTCTTATTAAAACAATTTGTTTGGAACTCAGTTCATACAAATGAATACAGTTGCAGGTCGGGGTATGCAAGGAGTAAAATGAAATTTAGAGGGGATGAGTTTGAAAATTCACATTTCCATTTGATTATTAGGTGTCAACACAAAAAATGAGAAAAAAAATTTCAATGTTATATGATTTCCTGTCATGCAACTTTAGGTAATGCATACTCAGCTTAGCGTTGATACTTCAAGTTTTGTTCAGTGGATTGTGTGTTATCTGGGGCTAGGCATGTTCTTCCTACTTATGCCACCTAGCTTGGAATTGGAATTAATCTATCTCTCATACAAAGTCTAAAAATTGCTAGAATATTTCATCTTTAATCTAAATTTTCAAAATATCTCTGTTAAAACTAAGAGAATTGCTTATCGTAGCAATCATCTGTCGTTGGAGGACAGCCACTACAAAACTGAGACAAAGTTCTTATACGTTCTGTTACAGCTACTTCATACCTGCTACTTGATCCACTTTGACAGCCATCTGGTCCTGATCTTTATCCCTAGGGTCTGGTTTATATGCCCTATTTGCTCGGGCATATAGAAAGTGTGGCTGGGTATAGAGGGCGGCTCTGTACTTCATGGAGTGTGGCATTTTTCTCATCTCTTTCATCATGCTGGATGAGGTCACCACACTGCTTTGAGCACTGACATTTTTATCCATGAAATAGAATTGCTGAATGAAATGAGCTCAAAATGTTTTGTACCTTGATTCAGTGGCTTGAATTTTAGGCCAGTTGTTTTCCAATTATGCATCGCCAGACGCCTGGCAACTCATTTAACCTTTCTAAAGACACCCTCATCCTTTGTAATTGGCCAGCCAACTGCAGAGTTGGAGTAAAAAAGAAATGTGGCAGCAAAGACAAACAATCAAATGGACTGTAGCATAATTGTGATATTTTTTTCTGTAAAGAATCTGATGTTTCTATTTATATCTTTGGTTTAGACATGTGGTTATCGAGACGATTTTTCATTTTGGTGTGGTGTGGCTTTGTTAAGTGGTTTAATGCCAAAAGGAATGCACTTGAGAGAGGAGATCTCTTTATTGGGCTTAATAAAATGACTCACATTCCTTGTCTTAGGGTTTTTTTTTTCTTTCATGTTGATATAATTAAAATCCTCTGACTTAAGCAACTTAAAATAGGTTTTCTTTCACTCACAAATCATGGGTACAGTCCATCATGGCAGGGAAACTGAGGCAGCAGAAACATCAAGTCACTTAAAAAAATAAAACTAGTCAACTATAGAGAGTAGTGAATGCTAGCAATTCAGTCATGCCCTCTTTTTATACAATTCAAGATACCCATGGGAGAAGATAATGAGACAAAGTGTGGAGCAGAGACTGAAGGAAAGGCCATCCAGAGGCTACCCCACCTGGGGATCCATCCCATATACAGTCACCAAATCCAGACACTATTGTGTGTGCTAACAAGTGCTTGCTGACAGGAGCCTGATAGAGTTGTCTTCTGAGAGACTCTGACAGTGCCTGACAAATACAAGGGTGGATGCTCTCAGCCACCCATTGGACTGAGCACGTGGTCTCTAATGGAGGAGCTAGAGAAAGGACCCAAGGAGCAGAAGGGATTTGTAGCCACATGGTAGGAACAACAATATGAACCAACCAGTACCCCCAGAGTTCCCAGAGACTACACCATCAGCCAAAGAGTACAAAAGGAGAGACCCATGGCTCCAACTGCACATGTAGCAGAGGATGTCCTTGTTAATAATCAGCGGGAGGAGAGGCCCTTGGTCCTGTGAGGGCTCAATGACACAGTGTAGGGGAATGCCAGGACCAGGAAGTTGGAGTGGGTGGGTTGGTGAGGGAGATAGGGGATTTTCAGAGGGAAAACCAGGAAAGGGGATAGCAGTTGAAATGTAAATAAAGAAAATGTCTAGTTAAAAAAAAAGGAAACAGAGACAAAAAATGATAATTGAAGGAAAAAGGAAGCAGTGACCATTTTTGTAGCATGCATGTATTTTCTTCAAGGTAATCAAAAAAATATAGATGTAGCTGCTATTGTAAACAAATTTTGCAAATGTGAATAGAATTCACAACAAATTAAAAAAAAAAAAGATCTTAGCCTAGGGCATGGTGCCACTCACAATGGACTGGTTTTCCCAATTCAGTTATCTACTCAACATAACCTCTTACAGGCATTCCCAGAGGCTAATCTCCTAGGTGATTCTACATCCCATCAAACTGAGGTTAGCAATAACACCTCTGTTACTTTGAATTAAATGTCTCAAAACCACCAGGTTTTATTAAATGTTATCTTCATGTTTTAATTAGAAAGCATTCTGTTTAAAGGACTTTGAGAAACATTAGTATAAACAAATTTTAAAATTTTATCTTTATCTTTGTTTGTTTGTTTGTTTGGTTTTTTCAAGACAGGGTTTCTCTGTATAGTCCTGGCTGTCCTGGAACTTACTCTGTAGACCAGGCTATCCTGGAGCTTAGTAATCTTCCTGTCTTTGCCTCCCAAGTGCTGGGATTAAAGGCATGTGCCCCCACTGTCCAGCAAAACTTATCTTTTAAATAGAAAATGCCAAGTACTTAGCATTATTTTGTAGGAGTATCTTTCTTAGTGTCTCTTCACACCAGATGCATAGAGAATAATTCTCAATATTCATGGAACACAGATATGAGATGGCTTGGGTAATGACCCTCCTCACTCTGTTTTCCTTTTCTTACTAATAGTTGTTTTAGATACCAGATAAAAGGACACTCAGAGCAAGTGAATTATCTCTCAGCATTTCATATCGCAATCTATTTTTTGGAGATACTTTTTAAAATATTCTTGAAAGAAGGACAAAGAAATAATCCCTGTGTTCCTGTGAGGTTTTGCATTAAATCCTGGAAACGATTCTGATAGCCTAGATGGTGAGAGTCCAGCTACACTAGCTATGAAATTGGCATCCTCATCATCTCAACCCCTTTCCTCCTAGTCATTAGAGAGGAACACACAGAAACTGTCTCCTTGTGCTAATTCAATGTGCTGGAAATTCCAAAAGTGAGAGCTGTCCCACAGAGCAACTCCACACAGACTTTTAAGAGGTCTTACCTAAGGTCTATTTAACAAAGGACTATGGCTCTGCTGAGAGAAGAAGAAGCAAGAGAAACACAGAATGCTCTTGCTCTGGCTGGTGTTTGGTAGTCACCCCAGACTCTTGAATAGCTCTGTTGTGACTACTCTTCTATGTTAATTCAGAGGTGCATCACCAGTCCAGTCCAGTCTCAACCTATGGCCTTTAGAAAGACAGCCTTCTCCCTGCTCTCTTCTCTCCTTGTGGTGAGCCAGCCTACACTTCTTTCCAACTTGAACACTTCTTTCCAATTTGAACCCAGATAACCTTGGAATTTGTCATTGCAGTGTTGATCTCAGGAACTGAGGTTAGTGAGGGAAGGGGCACAATGCTGTCTGCTGATGCTCACATGTTGAGCATCTCTGTGTCACAGGTTAAGAACGCATTGATAGGAGCATGCTTGAGAACACACGAGACACTGGTGGGAAAACACTGCAAGTAAGCTTCTCCTTTCAGTGTATTTTGTGTCCATGAGTTTGGCAGTTCTAGATTTAGATATAAGATTATTTATGAAAGCATTGGTAATGATACATTTCTGAAATGCCAGAAGCTTGGCAATAGCCTCTAGGATAAATACATGATGCCGTATCCCATGTAATAATGACTTGACCAAAAAGGTGCAGAAGAGTAATGGGTGCCATAATAGCTTGCTCTTGCTGCATTAAGTGAAAAGACAAGATTATAGAACAGTATTAAATATTGTAAAACTTTTGTTCTTAAAAACAAACATATAGTATGTGTATGTGTGTGTGTGTTTCTCAGCACTACCGTCATTTAATTACAATTATAAATTAAAGATATAAAATTTTATTGTACTTGTCCAAATTCTACCTTAAATTGATTCATAAAATCATTTTGGCTGTGCAGGACATGAGATTATTAATGTGACTGT